>CAUYQG010057584.1:0-18945 GCA_963574415.1 Tarsius wallacei
CCTCTGATGTGGAGCTCCAGGCCGTTTCCAGGCAGAATAGAGCATTCCGGACAACTGTGTGCTATAAAGAAGATGAAAGGCTATCTTAAAACAGTAGAATCAGACGAAAGAATTGTCTCCAGCATAACCTCAGATTAAAAACTCCAATGCGCCTGTGCAATAACACAGTTCTGACCAAAGAAGAGTTTCCCCTGTAGCTTCCAAAAGTACGTGATCCTTTACATTCCAGTAAATAAATCAAAATTAAATCTCATGAAAACCATAATTAATTTTCTCATGGACTCATAGTTTCATAATTTCTATTCTTTGCATATGTGAAAGAGGTATTGGGAACGTTCTTGCACATACAGTGACAGGTAGTGGCATCTCCAGCAGAGCAATGGTAATGTAGGCAGAGAGCGTCACCTCATCATCCACTCCGCCCTGTAAGGATCAGAGGTAAAGAGACTCAAATACTCCTATAGTCATTTACCAGGGTCTGCTAAGTCTCCTTTTGCTTTTGGCATCTTCTCTAACTTCTTTTCTTGTGTCATATTGTTGATTTCCCCTCTTCGTTTCCTACCCGATAGTTCTTGAGTCTGTCCCAAATCACTTTCCCTCACTTTTAATAATATACTGGACTTTGCGATTTTTTTGAATACTAATTTTATTCAATAAAGACTTACTAGCATATTGCTAGGTTTCAGGAGCTTTAGAGTCCATCATCTTTCCTTAACACTATGTCTACCAGGACTGGAGGACTCAACAGAAGCATCAGTCCCTCCTACATATCACTATCTTTAGGATCAGAACAAGATCTGAGAAGGCACCACCTTCATGGCATTGTGCAGCAGTGATCCAGAGCGTTGGAAACAGCCATTTTCCTTTTGTCTCTGTGAGAGCCAGGAGAGGGCATTCATGATGTGTGAGTTCTCCACAAAGATGTGCAACTGGGCTTGAGCAAAGGACTTGAGCACAAATGCAGTGAGCCTGTCCAGCAAAAGAGAGAGTGAGGCATGATGAACACCTCACTTTTACAGCTCACCTTGTGCACTTCCTTCAGACCTTGAACTTCACAATTCAGTGGAGGAAATTGTTGGGAGAAATTGATGGGGAAATGATACTGGAGAGATGAATATTCTGTAGTTCAACAAAGATCTAAACTTCTTTTTCTAATCTCTCAATTTTATTGGTTTCCCCAGAATTGATACTTTCCACTTTCTTTTTTCCTCACAAAATGTTTGTTGGAGGCTTTAAGTCTTCTCATCATTGAAACCGCATTTCCTGAATGTCTTCCCCTGTTTTTATTTCATCAGAGCCTCTTTCTGTCCCCTCCCTCTCCTCTCCTCCCTTAATGCACAGTGTGGAGCTTCTTCCTTTGTCTTTTTGAATAAAGACAATTTCTGCCTTAGATTTCCAGTTTGGAGGATCCTTATTTCACCACTGTGTGCTGTGCTGTCAGAGCAGATGAACTTTCAGAGATGAGATGGTGCGATTACCCAGAAGGAATGACACACACCCTATATGGATTTTTAAAAGCTAACAATGTTCTATAAAGAACTCTAGATATAAGAAGAGTATCTATTTTTAAAATCCTAAAATATTGTGAATCTATAGAGAGCTTATGGAAATAATTGTCTTACCAAGTGTTTCCCTGAGTTTTACCGTCACGATTCCCAAAGGTGCTGTATGAACCATCACTGTGCTTATAATTCAACTGCCTTTGGTATCCTAAAGAGGAAATTTTCACAGATTTATGAAATAGCAGAGACATTGGAGGATTATTTTTTCTTAGTGCTGTTGAGAAATCATAGGGAAATTATTATTTTATTAAGATGTCTTCCAGGCTTGATGATACCATTGAGTTTTCTAGTTGTATAGTGAGACATTTTATTGGAAATCACAATGATTATCAAATCATAACCAAAGGGATGCTGATTTGAGTTCACAAAAAGATATTTAGGAGATCAATCAAGGTTCCTCTTTTTGAGATAATCTCTTACCACTGACGAGATGGCTGGTGGCCTTGGCCTTGATCTTCTCTGTCAGCTGTCGTGTCTCATTCAGATAGTTTAGAACATAGATATTAGGAACAAAAAGGATCATATTCTGCTCTCCACAACCATAGGGCATCTGGAGAAGATTCTGAAGGTTTTGCACTACAGAGCCTAGTAAATCCCCTGGGGAATAAAAGTTAAAAAGAAATTAGAGGACCACAGAGCTAATTTGTGTTGGGCTAGGAAAATAGATGACTAACTAACTGAGAGATTAAATTACTCATAAAAGGAAGGGTAAGAGAGTACAAAGAGTGAAGAAATAAGGATTAGAAATAAAAGCAAAAGGTCAGAAAAATAAAGTAGTTAGTTTAAGAATGGAGAAAGCAGGGAAAAAACGGAATGGCAGGTGATGCATCTTTTCTGATGGGCCGCATATCTAGTAAAACAGAACCACAACCATTTTCAAATCTACCAGGGAGATTTATCACCTAAGGAATTGCTTGAAGAAGAGGGCATAGAAAAGTGAGCCTTCTTGCTTTTTAGAGAATATCAAGGCATAATATGTAGCACACCATCCATTCAACCACTTTCCAGCTAATACATCGTGCTACCCTCAGCTTAGTACTTTCTCTCAATCCAATGCCTTGTGTGAGGGGCTTCGTTGATCATGAATGGTAAGGCGAATTGTAAAGAATTATAGAGATGGACAGCTGCTTCCCTTGAGCCACGGGACTCACCTAAAACAGAATATGTTGCCCTGACAGATCCTTCAACTGCATTTGAAGGAACATTCAGTGACAACTTTTCAGGTGTTCCGGTATCTGATGAAAGAAGACAGACACATAAAGGGAAAGGAAAATGAGAGAAATGTTCTATTTTTGCTATGAATTTTTTTTCTTGACATGATCTAGATCCAACCTTTTCCCCCAGTTATTATATACTCTCTTTAATGCAATGTTTCTCCTAAAACCATGACTAATCTCCCAGTTCACATCATCATATATATTTCTGCTAAATTTCTATGGCTTTCCTTATATGCATATGCTTATTTCATTCTTATTGCCTTCTCTTCATGATTTGCATTAATTTCTCCTATTGTTAGTGTTTTCTAAGAATCACACCAATTCCATTAATACGTATTAAGTATCTGCTATATACCAGATTCTGTTTTAGGTGCAATAATACAGAATTTTTCAAAACAAATTTTCTGACCTCCCAGAGCTTTCACTTTTATGGTAGGAGTAGGATAAATAAGCAGGGATATATTTAGTATGATGGATGCCGATAAGTGCTAAAGGCTCCCTAGTAGCACTTAGAGCAGAGACTCTAAGCAAGTCAGGGAATAAGATTTACAGATACTTCCAGAAAAAAGGAACAAAATGTAAAGACACCCTGAGACTGACACATCCTGGGTGTATTCTAAGAGGGGGAAAGTGGTCAGCGTGGCCAATCGAGATGAGTGAGGGAGAAATTAATAGGATGTAAAGTCATGGGGATAGCAAAGGTTTGTAGGTGGCATTAAAAACTTAGGCTTTAACTTTGGGGGTCATGGAAAATGAAGAGTTAGAGCACAAGAGGGACATGATCTGACACATACTTTAGAGGACCCCTCTTGCTGTAGGGAACAGGAAGAGATGATCAGGACACCAGTTAGAAAGTTATGGAGATAGTCTGGGAGAGAAAGGGCTAGAGCAGTAGATGTGGTGAGAACTGGGTATAATTTGAAGGTAGAGATGGCTAAATTTGCAAGTGGGTTGGATGTAGAGTGTAAGAGAAAGAACATAATAAAGAAGAACTTCAATTTTTTTTTTTAAGAAAGTAGGATTTATTAAGAAGACAGGAAAATCTCCCACAGTGGGAAGGGACCTGAAAGGGGTCACCCGAACTTCAAAATTTTTAACCTGACAAGTACAAGAATGGAATTTCTATCAATCTGAGATGAAGCAAATTGTGAGGAGCAGGTTTGTGGGCACCAGCAGGGGTTCAGTTTTGAGCATGCTAGTTTTGAGGTGCCTAGTAGACCTACAAGCCTTTAAGTGGAGATGATGTGTGGACAATTGAATACATAAATTTGAGTTCAGGAAAAAAAGTGTGGGCTGAAGATATAAACTTTGTGTCCTTTAGCACATAGTTGTTATTAAACTCATGTAACTAGGTGAGATATCAAGAAATGCTTACATAGAGAAGAGAGAGATCTGCAGACTGAGCATTGTTCTCAAGATAATTCTAGATAGCACAGCACTGAATTTTTTTTTTTTTTTTGGTGGGGTGTGTGGTGTACAATCTGAAGGTGCATGAAAAAAACACTAAATTTTCAATGGCGATTTTATACTATTATATTAATGGTATTTGTAAAATATTGGTTTTCTATACTTGTCAGTGACCTGGAGTTTCTCTTGCAAGAAATTGTTTGAGTAATAACACAAGTACATTTAAACTAATTGAATAATAAATAACACCAGTGACACATAGATATTTCAATATTTTGAACCCAATTTAGAAAGACATTTTGAAAACACAGCTATATTAGAAAGAATCCTGTCTCAGGATCAACAGCTTTAGTCTTCATTATTAGCTAAGAGCGTTTACGTAAGTCTTTTGACTTCTCTATGCATGTTTCTTTATCCTTAAAGCACTTAAAATATGATAATAATAATACCATCAACAGTATTTTCCACTTATTCCTTAAGAAAATTGAGTCTAGTTTTCAGTGATTTTTTTTTAATCAGGAAATATTATTCATTAAACGTCCTTAATTTGCACATGGAAAAGTATAAGGGACTTTTTGGTCTTTTTTTTCCCCCAGAAAAAAAGCATGCCCCGAAGGACATTCCACAACTACATACTCTGGCAAGTAGCTTAACATGAAAATTTTATCTATTTTTCACACTTACCTGATGCACAGAGCAGTGTGTTGAAAGTTTCCTCCTTTTCTATTCCTTCAGGCTTTGTATTGACAGAAAAAAAGAAAAACAATAAAAAGGTAAAGCAATACAAAATGTATAGGAGAAAAACCACTTTGAAACAAAGGAGAAAATGTTAGGGAAAAATTGAGTTGTGGATACATCTGTATGCTTGGGAATGAAATGTCACTGTCATGTGCACATCAGATGATGCTATATTATATAATAAGACCTCTGTCCATGTACCTCAACTAGTAAGGGCTTGACTACAGTGTCCTTCTGTCCAAGTGTTGGGACTTGAGGCATCTCATTGTCACACAACTCCTGAGTCTGCATGGCATCTGCAGTAGCAGTGAAATTCACTTTTCCTGGAAAATAAGGTTTTAAAGGAGTTAAACAGCAATGCTACACCAAATAGTTTCTTCTTTTTAAGTTTCCTCAATATATCTATGAATTTTATTTCTTTTGATCAATGATAAAGGAAGTGAAAAAGAAATGTATTGGGGTCAGTGCAGAAAATAACTCACCACAACAAACAAAGTGCAATTTGTGAATGGTGTTTCCACTCACCCAGTGACATTGGAGTTACAGCCCAGGACACGGTTTTCCTCCCATTTCCACAGACACAGTGAGATTCTTCATTCTTCTCTGCTGGGATAGCCAGGAAAGCAGAAGAGACCTCCAGCTGCACACTGACCTGTCCCCACACCCCACCACAAGTTTGTGAAGGAACACCCATGGAGGTTCAATAGTCTGGGGAAGGAGACTAAGAAAGACAATGCATACCCATTCAGGGCATTGAGAAACTCTTTAAACAAGGTAATTCCTATCAAATGTCTTGTAGATTAGTGCTTGCTGTCAAGGGGATTGAAAAACTGAAAGGAATTGGGGTAAGTGTTTAGGATTTAGCCTTGTGCCAACACAACGAAGAGAGGTTTTCTTTAGTCGGAGTGAAGAAAAGAAGTAATCAGATGAAAGTAATGTCTGAATGTTGGAATACACAGATTAGAGGCATGAATGAATAGAACCTTACCACATTAGACCTATCAATAGCTTTGCTCTTAATACCTGTTCTCTTCCAAAATGGGTATACACCCTATTCAGTTTTGATTTCCTAGATTACCTGGGAGATCTAGGCAATGAATGGTGATTATGTTTCTTCTTTCCATTCCCACTCACTTCCAGAGAAGTATCCTTACCCGAATGCAGTGGGACAAGTAGTTGAGCACAGTGGCTTTGAGTGTGAAGGCCTCGCCTCGCACCACAGAATAGGGGAGAGTGAGTTCTAGGAAGAAGGGCTGGAACACTTGAAGAGAGACGATGGGAGAGAGGCCAAGTCCTGTGGTTTCAGACAAGCAGAATGCGCTGGCCTTCCACTCTGTGATGGTGTCCGGGACCTTCGTTGCCAGCTCACTTTCACCTGTTGAACTACCAAAGGAAAAACGGAGTGTGAACAAATATCTTTTTTTTAGCACAAACCATAGCTGATCCTAGAACATGATAACTGAGTAACCTAGTGCAATAAATGCTAAACTTGATCTAAGGGTTGGTGCTTGCCTGGTGAGAACTTTGTCCATCCCTCCCTCCCCCCATTCTTTGTGGTCTTTCTTTCATTCTCCTTTCCTTCACTTCCCTTCCTTGTATTTAAGAGGGATGACAGCCTCCTACTTTCTACTCTTTTAGTTATCTTAGGATCAAATGAGAAAAAAATTAGCATTGTGTAACTATGAGATAAACTGTGAACCTAAATATCTATCAGAAAAGAGTGGAGCAGAACTGAAAGGACCGAGAATCCAGGATAACATTCGAGACACAAAAGAGGATTCAAATCCTCTCCTAAACTGTATTCCAGAAAACATATAACATACTCGAGTACCACCAAGTCCCAGATCCAGGTCTCAGGGAAATACTTCCGGACTGTCTCTTTAACTTGCACAATTTTTGGAAGGTTTTCTCTGATTATCATTGGGTGAGCTATATGTGTAGCAGGTCCTCGAAAACTTCCTGTGGGAAGAAAACACACAGACCTCAGTGTGAACCTCATTTTTATCATTAATTTCTTATAGTTGCCTTATTTTTCAAGTGGAATTAGGTCATTCGCTCAGGGAATGTTTATTATTGGAACAATTAAACCTACCCGCTTGTTGCTTTGTTTGCTTATCCATTTGCCCTATAGAAAGGCTAATCCTATTGTTTCTTTAAATTGAGTCTAGAGGGACAAGGGAAGCGAGCAAGAAAAAATGAAATTATTTTTTAGAGAGTGGGCCCTTTGGAGTACCAGCTTCTTCTGTAGGTAAGTGTCCTAGGAAACTATTGGCATCAGTGTACTAGCTAACATTGTTGTGAGAGGCTGTGTTCAGTTTTAGTGAATTCGCTTTTTTAGAGATTCTTTCAACGTATTTGCTCATTTCATGTTGGGTGATTTGTGAGTGCACCTGCCCACACCATGCTGAGTGTTCAGCAGTTTTTGACCAAAAATGGCATGACCCCTGTGCCCAGCCTTCTTTTTTCATCCAATCTCACCCCAAGCAACTTTTTTGTGTGTCCCCAAATGAAAAAAGTTCTCAGAGGGAAACGTTTTGCCAATGTGGAAAAGGTGAAACAAAAATGGCAGAAGCACTAAAAGGCGTCAAAATTGACAAGTTCAAAAGCTGCTTTGAGCAGTGGAAAAACATATCGATAGGAGTATTGCATCAAACAGAGAGTACTTTGAAGGTGACTGAAGTTTAAACATGTAAGAATAATTCACAATTTTTATAAATAAATTCCATTTTTTGGGGTTCATCCTATTATTCTTTATAAACAAGAGCAAATGTAGTTTCTCTAACACGATTATCCAACTGGTGAAGGGAAGGATAATGAGTAATTTAATATACATAATATTACTTTTACACTGAAATGATGATCACATATTTCAATTGCAGTGAGAATCAAACAAGAGGAAAGGATATTGGCTGAGCAAGATGATTTCAAGTATGATTATCTTAATAGTGAGTGACATAAACAATAGCATATAGTTACATATGTGTTATAAACAATGGGGACTCAAGGAAAAAAGAGAACCAGCAAAGAATTTACTAGCAAAGTTTAATTGACCAGCAAAGACTTTACCAGTGTGGACCATACGATGATCATTGACAGATAGGAAGCAGAGGAAAATGGGAAGGCATTCCCGCAAAAGATCTATACAGACATATTCACAGAGGTAGGAAAGGATGCTTCAGGGGATAATGCAAATCTTCGCTAGAGTAAGATGTCTGTTTTGAGGGTGTGTTTAAAATAATCGGGTGAATAGGAGGTGTAATTATATAATAAAACATCATGAAGTTTAAGACAAGTGAACAAGATCTGTTAAGGCAAGAGTTAGCTTGATAAAAAAGAAAATGATATTTCTCAAATCATAAAATACATATATGTAATCTTTATAAATCTTTAATATTACTTTAAATAACCTTATTATAATATTATATCTTATATATCTTCTGATCTCTGGAGTATCACCTTTTAAAGATAATTGTATATAATATGTAACTATTGGAATATTTAACCTATGTTAATATAATTATACATAAGTATATATAATTATGGAGTTCCACATCTTCTTTTAAAGCCTTAACTACAGTAATTCTATGAATTTTGGAAGTAGTGACTATGTCTGAGAAATAAGTGACATGAGAAAAGCAGTATTTAAGGGTATGTAGGTTAGATGGAGGTGGAGAAAGACTGGAGGTAAGGAAAGTGAATCTGGATGGTTTTCAGTAACCTAGTAATGAAGTAAAGAGGGACAGGACTAAGGTGATATAACTGAAACTGAGGAGGAGAAAATGAATTGGTGACAAATCCCAAAAGAAAGTCTGTACAGAATATTACAAAATGTTTGGATAAGATGGTAATGATGATACTTAGTTTTCAGGTTTTCTGGATCTTTCCATTGACCCGTTTTGTCTTGGGGTCGGGAGGAAAATATACATTTGGTAAAACATACAAAAATCAATTAATAATGCTTTTCAGTTTTTTAAAACAAAAACTTGCTATTACATTGAATCATAATTAGATTTTCAAATTTTATGTTCACAATGCCTCAGCAAGTTTGGTGTTGTCATTCTGACTTCAGATACACAGAAATTGAGTCTCCAAAAGGTTGAAATTGAGTCTCCAAAATTTTAAAAGTCACATAGATTTGATAGGGGTGTGATGAGAAATTTTCTTTTTGATCTTAAAACAGTGTTCTTTTGTTGGTGGTGGTGTTGTTGAGGTAATATTCTTAATCATTCTTTTGTTTTCAATTAGAACTTTACCCCTTGTCTTCCCAGGAAAATTATCTACTGTATTAAAATGTGTTTATTCTTCAAAATTAAACCTTATGCTGCCATCATAGTTTTTCATTAGAAAGTATGTTTAGCAGACATTCAAGCACGCAGGGAGAAATTTCTCTAGCCCTGATAGCCATAGAAAAGAATACTCAGAGTTAGAACCCTTTCAACTTTTCTTCATTTCCAAGTATACTTGAAACACACAAAGAGACTACTTAGTCATATATCTGCCAAAAGTTGAATTATCCTATTTTGTTCAGAATTGCAAAAAATCACTTAGATTTCAATAAAAACGTATGACAGAGGCAGTTAATAATTATATGGTTCTTCCCGTTTCTCGGCCTCCCTTTCAGTTAGAGCAGGAATATGGGCAGAAGTGATCTATGCCATTCCCACTTCTGTCTGCAAAAATCACATGCAAACAGGCTCTTTATTCTCCATGGTTATGAACCTGAAAGTCATGGTAGAGATGGTGGAGTCACCTGAGAAAAACAGACTGTTTCTTCTTCTCCTTTTTTTAAAAAAATAGAACTGTATCCTTGCTTTTATTTATTTATTTTTATTATTTATTATTTTTTGTTTTTTATTTTTTTGAGTTGGAGTCTCACTCCGTCTCCCAGACTGGAGTGCAGTGGCTGCTCCCGGCCACTGCAGCCTCGACCTGCTGGGCTCCGGCGATCCTTCTACCTTAGCCTTCCAAGTAGCTGGAACTACAGGCGTGCGCTACCATGCCCGGCTAATTTTTTGATTTACTGTAGAGATGAGGTCTCGCCAAGTTGCCCAGGCGGGTCTCGAACCCGCGGGCTCAGGCAATCCACTCACCTCAGCCTCCCAAGGCGCGGGATTACAGGCTGAGCCACCGAGCCCTGTTTCTTCTTGACTTACTGTTTTACAAAGAGTTGTTCTGAAGAGGTACTGTAGCTTGTTATATAGCTTTGATATAACTTGTTATGCTATATATATATATATGCACACTATATACTATATAACATATCACAGTTGCTATGTGGAGGTTTGTTACTGCAATATACTCTATCTAATTATGACTAATTTAAGTATTAAATCCACAGTGGATAAAGAGGATCTGAAGTAGCAAGACTGCTGAAGGCTAGGACAAAAAAGTAGTTTTCATTTTTATGTCAGAGAGAATAACAACAATTGCTTAAAAATCCTATTTTTGAGGAAGAAATATTGTTGAAGAATAACTTCCCAAGAAGTTGCTGCAACATCACAAGATACAATACATAGAAAAAAATAACTTTTTACCTTAACCCCACCCAATAAAACACCATTTGTCTTCTATAATTCTGTTAGACAAATAAATCACACTCTTACCTCCTGCCAAGGCTATAGGCATTTCTGGATATGTTTGAGGCAGATAACAAAAAAATGGTTTACGGATTTTTGAGTTGGTAAAAATATTTAATCCTGCAGACTGAAAGAAAAATAAATTATAATAATTGTTAGAGCATAGTGGTCATCTGATCTTGAGGCTGGAATTTACTTTTTTGGATTTGTATTTGCACGTTCACTCTTATTTTACATAGAGCTCATAGGATTATTATAAAAATTTCATACAATAAGGAGGAGAGCTATTTTATAAATATGAAAACAGAGTCACAGAAGGTCAAGATTATCCAGTTGGTAATTGGGATTCAAATATATCTGATATACGTGATACTTCTTGAATTATTATCTTTTATCCGGAAAACTGAGTATTTTAGCTTCAGATGTTTTCTTTTCTTATGAAACAAATATATGTACATATAGATAGAGCTCTTTATGGCTTTATTACAGAGAGTATTTTTTTGTTGGCTCCTTGCCATTTTAAATTGTAGGGTTGCATATGGGGGGTTTCATTTACAAACCTAGCAAACTCTGTTTTGTTTGCTTTATCAGCAGATTTCCCTTTCCCTGAATATCTGTGCTCGACTCGTCCCTTTTGTGATGTGTCCTTTCCTCTTTTCTTTTTTCTGCCTCGAATGTCTGCATCCTAAGCCCACTTGCAGATGCCTACAGTGTAGTCTGACTCCCAGAGACTATCTGTTTTCATCTTCTTCAATAGTATTCACAGATAAATATTCCTCATCTTATTGCTGTCTTATCTCAGAGTTATGTGGGTAATGGTAAGACTCTTGAACACAGTTGTCAGTGGTGATTGTGACATGGGATAGGGAGAAGAGAGACATGAATGTTTAGAGATTAATTAGCTACTTAATTAACTTAATATATTTTTCATAGTGTGTCTGAGACCCTTGAAAAGGTGAGTACCTTGTTGGCAGCCATCATCTCAGTCACTTGCACAATAAATACTTGTTGAATGAACACATAATTGAATACATAAAGTGCAATACTTGAGCCCTCACTAATTTAACAGGGCAGTACAATTTCAAGAAATGTTCTTTCCAGCCTCTACCACTTGATTTATGATTCTGGAGGCTCAAGAAGAAAGAAATCTAAGTTGCTCTCAGCTAACTGCACACCTCTATCAGAAGAATGATGTATGTGTTCCACAGAGTGTGATGAAAGTTTTAGTTCTTTTGATAGTGATAAGATTTAATTTCACAAACTTGATAAACTCCCCTTTTATGACTCTGTTCAGGCATAGTTCATCCTAAAGAGTCACATTTTAAAAACATCCTAGCATTTCTAATCAAGTTTTATTAATCATTTCTTAATGAAAGGCTACTTTTAGTTTTCATGAAATTGTACTGTCCTGTAAAATTAGCGAGGGCTCAAATATTGCACTTTATGTATTCTATTATGTGCTCATTCGACAAGTATTTATTGTGCAAATGACTGAGATGATGCCAACAGGGTACTTACCTTTCCAAAGGTGTCAGACATACTATGAAAAAATATTTTTTCTCACATATTAGAATCTCTGCAAGTCACTGAGAGCGGAATGTGATGATGGTGAGTAGCTTTGGGATCCATTTGGCCAATGTTTTGGGACTAAAAGTAAACCATCTGCTACTTATAGTGCCAGATAAGTTCATCTGTGAATATCTTTATGTATGCATTATTCTCTATACCTCTGAGGTCACAATATATTCTTCCACTCATTGTTTTATTGAGGGAAAGGGAAGATCAGATCCTACAGCTTGGAAGCCCATTATTTCTCGATCTTAACAGAAGCTTAGAAATTAATTTTGGTTATGCTTTTAGGAATAATAATTACCTCAAAGATACTATAAGCATCATCATCATCCAGGTTGTGCTTTGGTGCATAAACAAGTCCGTTGTGAGTTATGTCTTCTACACTGATGCATTTTTCACCATCTTCATTTATGGGATGAAATCTAACACTCAGGGGAGTCTGTACTGATGGTAGCAACTTATAGACCTGTAAAATCGAGAAAACAAGGAAAAACTCTTTTTCAAATAAAATTTAAAAGTGATAATGTCCGACAGGGGATTTAAATGATCATGATGTTCATATAACAATCCATACTTACATGATAAAAAGTAAGACAGAGAATCATGGAGAAATATTAAAGATCATGGATCCTAATCCCCTTGTTGTATCAAAGAAAGTAATATATGTATAGAGAGATAAAATAAATTTATCAAAATCTCAGAATTCATTTTGGTTGAGTAAAAATATAAAACCCAAGACTTTGTCTCCTAAACCAAATGCCTACTTTTAAAAGGAAGCAGAAAATGTGGACATTACAGAGATGTGTAATGGAAGTCGCTCACAGTTTCATGACCTAGAAATAACCTCTGTAAATATTAGATTCATTTCCTTTCTCCATTTTTATATGATTAAGATCTTGCCAAGCCTTCTTTTTAGTCTACTATGTTAGAACCAAATTTAGTTTGAGAAAAAAACTAGGCGCAGGGCGAACTGAGAAATAAATCAACTACAGTCCAGTTTTGCCCAGAGTCTAATACAAGGGAACCTGCTCAGGTATGTAGTGTTTAGGCCATCAAATAAGCAAGGCTCTCTGCACACCTCCTAATCTGATTCAGTTGTCTCTCATCTGGGCTACTCTAATAACCTCTTAACTGTTCTTATGCTTTTATTTTTGCTCCCATACTCTCAGCAGCACACACAGTCTTCTTAATAGATCAATCTTTATTGTCCACTCTCCTCCTTAAAGCTCCTCAGTGATCCACCACTGCATTTGCTGTCAACTCCAAACTCTACATCAAGAGATAAGAGTTTGTCATATCTTCCCAGTTTTCCATTCCACCTGTGGCCTCTACCTTCCTCCTCTCTCACCACTACATTATAGATTATTATCTCTTCCTTTCTAGAATACTCTAAACTCATCCTAACCTCAAAACCTTTGGGCATGCTGCTACCATTCTTTGTAATGCCTGTCCCTGCCCTCTATTGCCCTTCAGTCGAAGAGGACTCCCTATAACCATGATTTCAAAAATTGCTCAGCTTCTTTATTCTTGAAATCAATATCCTGTTTATTTTTTATAGTAGTTATCAAAATCAGGAATTATATGTTTATATGTTTTTGTTGCTTGTTTGTTTTGATAGCTCACAAAATTATAGGTTTAAATTGGTCCAAGACCAAATTTGGTTTGTTCATTATTAATCATCCTGATCTCAGTACAGTGTCTGTCCTGTAGCCAACATGCAATAAATAAATAAAGAAATAAGTAGATCATGAAGCCAGCAAACTATAGTACCTTTTTGTAAGACCCTTTTTTTTTTTACTTTATTGTAAGACACATTTTTGAAGATAAGTTTGAATGGAAGCCTTCTTTTATCCACACTTAAAACCAATGGATTTTAGGGGAAGCATAAAATATCTGTAATTTTGCATAATACCTTGAAATGAGGCAGGTTAGAAAGTGGCATTGGAATAAATTTGACTCAAATTCCACCTCTAAAATATATTTTTGGCATGCTGTCTCCACAGTTATTTAATATATTCTAGATTTTTTTTTCATTCATAAAATGAAGGTAATAAGATCCACTTCTGGTAATTATTATTCATATATTGACTCAATAAAAATGTGTTGAGCACCTGTTATATGTAATATTCTGTGCTCGGCACGAGAATGTAGTGGCAAGCAAGATTCCTCCCTCATTGAGAATAAAACGAAGAATAAAATGAGATTATATGTACAAAAAGTACTTTGTGTCATTTCTGTTTGTTGTAGAATCATACTATGTTTGTCACTCTGAAGAACTTGTCCTTTGCAGTTATAACCTCTAATTTCCAAAAATGGTCTTCTCATGTGAGTATTTTGTGATTTCCAAGATTGAAATGAGACTCACTGACTGAGGCGAGAGCTCAGCTTCAGGCTTCATTAGAAGCACACTCTGGTCTACCGCACGGAGGGCACAGAGGGAGAGAGGAGAGGCTGTGACCTTCAGGTGGTTGTCTGAGGCTGGCAGGCTCTGGGCTGAGGAGAACCTCAAATGTACCTGTAAAAAAGGACATGATTATAGCAGCAACTTTTATAATTATTACAGTCTCAAACCTCTCTACTCCAGGCTGAGACTAATCTTTATACTTTCTTTCTCTTTATCTATCTTAGAACAGGATTAAGAGGTGAACAGCCTAGGAACTACCAACTGAACATCTCTAAATAACCTGGAAATGTTTAACTCAGTTAACTCAGGTCTTCCACCCTTCTATAACGGGTGAAATATAAGTTGTTTTGATCGCATTCGAATAGAATCCTAAATGGGATTGGAAATACACAAACAAGAAAGAGTCATACCTTGTTGTAGCTGACCTATTTCTGTGTGGTGTTTTTGTGATGACTGTGCATAGTTTGCATGATGCCATACGAAATCATACTCCACCCTTGAGACCAGCCAACTGAAGTATCCTTCAGTTGTCAGTCTTAGTCATCTGAAATTCTAAAGCAGTGTGGTGCTGTTTGTCATGATTGGGGATATATTGGGTCATTTCAAAAATTAAACATCTCTTCTGCATCCTAAGAGCTGAGATTTGAAAAAATTCAAAGGACAATGAATAAAGAGCAACAGAACAATGAAAAATTGTGCAGAATTTTTCAGAGATTTAATTCTTCTTTGGCCAATAAAAATTCATTGGTAAGTGAATCCATTCATTCCTTCTATTGATGTAGGCTTTTCTTGAGTAGAATCTGAGCTATAAAGTTATATAGTTAATAGCATCAGGTAACTTTATAGATTTGGGGTGAAAACTGATTTAGATTGGAACAAAGTATCAGCATGTTTATCTAAATAACATTTGACTTGGATTGCTGGATTTAGCTATGGTAATCTTGTTTTGCGGTCTACTGAAATAATGCAGCAGTTTGGAATCATGTATCATTGTGTGTGTGTGTGTGTAATTAATTTATCCTCATGATGCAGTAGTATTTATCTCTCTTATTCAATATATAATGAAAACACTGCTTATGGAGAATTCTATTTTAAACATGTTTGTTTTTATTTTTAGAAAATTTAAATTCATTAAAATATGTTTGAGAACAAGTAAGTTATTTGGAATTATAACCAACTAAAAATACTGTTAACCACAATTAATACTATTAACATGAAGAGGACATGTTAGAAAATATAAAATTTTCTCTTGTTATGAAAACCAAAACAGAACTTCAAGGCATATTTCGAAGGAGTCTGTACCTGCCTATATTAATCAATGTTATTCTGAATGAATAAATATATCCAGTTGAATACTACAGACAAGCAATTTAAACCATTACAGAATATTCAATGTGTACATGGGATCTTTTATTTTAAAATTAAGAATTATATGAATTTTAAATATAAAACAGGTTTTCTTTCTCAAAAAAGATTGAAAAAATATTTAAATTGTATCTTTTTAAAGGGACGCATATCTCGAGCTGACTTGAGATCGATCTTTCCTCACATCCTCAGAGCATATCTACTCTGTTTGCCCATCATTCTATTAGGTTGCCTAACTTCTAGGATCCATAATTTGTAACTGCAATTGATCTACTTTTTTCTAATTTTTTGTGGCAGTATGCTTTCTTTTCAATCTTCTTATAAATCGAGGTTCATATTGTGTTTTATAAGTTATCTTGACCTCCAATCAGTGATAGGTTAAAAAGCGTTTGTCAGAAAGTGACTGAAAGTAATATCCATGGACTTTTGCTTCTCTGATGAAGCTTTATGGTATTACATAGGAAGCCATATGCTTTGCAGAATCAGAAGTGTTTTCAGATTGGACGGTGAGGAAAAAATTACTCTTGTGCTAATTATGTTTCATAATACCTCTCATTTCCCAAGTATAAAGAAACTTCTGAACCACAAGAAAGAGAAAGCTATTCTGCTGCTAGGACAAATATGGTATGTGCAAAGCTGTAGTGAGACACGGGCATTCCGAGATTTAAGAATAACTACCCATGGCTAACAGTAAGAGCACTGAAGCATGAAGCAGGGGTCTCTCCTCAGTCGATATGAAACACACAGACGATCTACGCAGAACAGACACTGTGCTCTTGGACATATCATCCAGGTTTAATAACATTCTTTAGTAAAATGAAATTGAAGATTTTTATCAGAATCATTGTGTATTTTTCTTATTTTATGGTATATTTTAAAAAGATAATCTAAAAATATTTCTCGTGGCAGAAATGTTCACTTGCTATAAACAAATGTTGTAATCTCCACAAAGTCCATGTTGATGAATCCTTCTTGGTATATTTATTATAAAAGAGCCACCTGAAGTAGATGGATCTTATCTGATTATTAATGTTAAGATTATGCTGCCAGGGTAGTAGAAATCAGATAAGCAGCATCTGATGAGATAAAACTTATTTTTATGTCAGTTCACATTGCAGTTTGTATTCCCACTTTCACTTATTTTAGATTTTTTTAAGAATGCTATAATCATTGTTAGAAAGCCCAGGCTGTTTCTCAAAACAGGATACATATGTATACCCCTGAACTTAAACTCACGACAACTTACCGGTTTCTGCAGTGGTACATGGTGATGTGCCAGGGGTCTGATGGGATAGAGTTGACACAGCCTTGTGAAGCGTCATTTTTAACTAAAAATTTTGGTAACAAAACATTTTAAAATTAAAACTACTAAAGGTTTAGAGTGGAATTGGTTTTGAAATTCATATGAACTTTATGATAAAACAAGAGATGTTAAAAAAATTGTGTCTGTGGCCATATGCTTTGGAGATTAGCACTAGGCCTCTTAGGGAATGACATCACCCTCTGCCTTTGGAGGTACGTGGGAAGGACGTTTCAGAAACACTGTGTAGCAGGTTATTGATGTAGACGACTTGCTCATTTTCCACACTTCAAAAGGGGAGAAGAATAAAAAAACTAGGTTTAAGCAAAACAACCTACCTTGTTGGCAAAACAGTTTTCAATCTTGAGTTTCTCAGTATCTGCAACAATTTCTCCATCAGGTAAAACAGTATAAACAAGCAACTGAGCTGCAGGAGCAAAGTCTGATTCCACTTGAATGGAAAAGGAAAATACCCCTTTCACTGGAGAATAGAAAAAAGTTCAGAATGGTAGATTAGAGACAGAAATCTGAATTTTATAAAAAAAAGGTGGAGGAGAGCTCTTGGATTATTTAATTTATTTAAATTTGGAGCACACTGGAGTAAGAAAAGGCTTACACTTTTTTTTTATCTGGATACATTTCCCAGGGCTCCAAGTGCAGTTTTGTTACATGAAAATATTGCACAGTGGTGAAGTCTGGGCTTTCAGTGTAATTGTGGTCAAATAATGTATGTAGGATCCATTAAGTAATTTCTTATCCTTCATCCCCTGTCCCACCCTGCCACCCTTTTGAGTCTCCAATACGACTATGCATGAGGTAGTGTTCCATAAATATATACTTAGCTAATGACATTTCTTCATGAAGATATAGGTTGTTTATTTCTTCTGCTTAAGTAAGAAAAAAACATTTAGTGTATGCCCATGTTTCTAAATTTTAAAAAAAGATTTATGAAGAAAGCAGTCAAGAGAGAAGCACTTCTAGACACCTTGAATTATTTCTCAGATCCAAACCAGCACAATTCTTAGTATGTGTGTAGTAGGGGCCATGCGAAGAATACAACACCATCTTTTCTTTCAGCCCATTTATAAGAGATCAGGGACACAGGTACAAGTAATCACGTAGGAAGAATCGTGAGCCTCTGATTTTATGGGTATTTATCTTAGTGATTGTTTTCTGTGTGAACTACACAGCACTAATTTAATATACCCATTTTATTTTTTTCATAAATGTTCTAACTTTGATCTTTATAGAATAAAATTATCCTTTCCTATATCTATAAAAGATTTAAGGGCAGCTTTAGTGAAAACAGACCCAAAAAGCAGAGTCAAAATAGATTTGAAACAGTAAGACAAACCTAGTGAACATGGACTTCTGGAGCAGGGTTAAACATTGACAAAGGCTAATTTTATTAAGAAGCTGAAACAAAATGATTATTACACTGATGTACTTGGAAGCAACCATGCTGTCCATCAAAAGAGGACTGGATTAAAAAAATGTGGTACATATACACAATGGAATACTATGCAGCCATAAAAAAGAACAAAATCATGAACTTTGCAGCAACCTGGATGGAACTAGAATCTATAATACTGAGTGACCTCTCACAGAAACAAAAAACTGAGTACCACATGTTCTCACTCATATAGTAGACCTTGATCATCCAACGTATTACCACAAGAAAAGGACTGACAGTGGTGGGAAACTATGGGGGGGAGGGGTAGGGTGATGGGATTAATGGTAGTAAATATCTGTCTGGGGACGGGGAGACACTTCCTATCAACAAGGGTGCCTGAACGAGGCATAT
>CAUYQG010057585.1:0-15242 GCA_963574415.1 Tarsius wallacei
TTTTTTTTTTCCTTTCAGCGCATTTGACTTCCTTATAGATTCTAGATGTTAACCTATGCCTACTTCTATATCAACCAATGGCAAGGAGATAAAGTGGCAATCACTAGACTAATAAAAGTTACCTTTGACCTAGAGATAGGATTCCTTCCTGAGTAGCTGATGCCTAGGAAAATCAGGATTTTGATGGCAAGAAGAAAGAAGGAATTGAATGTTGGGTATGCAGCCAATGTTGAATATGATGAAATGATGAAGAAAAAGCTCTATTTAAAGCAAACAACAGGAGCAGTGAGTTATAGACAGAAGAAAATTTAATTGCAAAAATTAAAAAGTCATCCATTTTATTCTATAAGCCCTAGGTTCATGAAACATAAAATAATTTGGAAGACAGATTAGAATTTTTTATATCACTTCTAGTACTAATATTTTGACTTAAATACTGCCTTGATAAAAATATGTGAATGCTATAAAGCACACAAAATATCATTACTCTCATTTTGCAAAATCTTAGTATTTAATGGTAACCATTTTAGGACATAAACTAATTGGTATAATATTTTAAACATTACACTGCTAATGCCAGGTAAATGTGAACCAAGCTTTAATAAATGGCAATCTGATTGGTTTCAGACCATAAATTTCTTTACTTAAATGTGTATCAGAAACAGTGGCCTTCTGATTTTTTAAATGTAATTTGATGGAGCTACTATTGAAGTCAGAGTAGGGAGAAAGCCAGATTAATAGTAGATCAAGTAAATGGTGGTGATCTTAGTCCCAAAGGAAGCTTGCGGTTTATCTTATGTCTATGTTTCTCTCTTTAAGTTAGAAAACTCTCAATTGATGCTTATAATAGCCTTAAGTCATCCTTCAAAATTTCTTCTATTCTCATCGACCATGTTTCCTTGGTCCTGTACATTCTGACCTCCACTTCATTTCATTTGCCACTAATTGGGTCTCTGTTGCATTAATTGCATTTGCAAAGGCTATTTTAAGATGGAAAAAAAATCACGTGCTATGCATGAATAGGAAAACTCTTCTCTCACAGAAAAATCAAGTTTCTAAAAAGAAATATAGAACCATATGACCCAATTGACTCTTTCTATCCCTGGCTAAATGATGACTAAGTGTGATCTCCCATCACTTCATAATTGATAGACCACTGACCTAAATAAATCACTGCTATTGATTTTCTGTTGGATAAGGTTAATAGCTTGTTTGTTCTTATGTGCTTTCGATTGATATGTGGCATTTATTCTTCTGTTTCTTTATCCATGTTGCTTTTGTTAGTAAAAAAAATCATTTAGTAAATAAGATTATCATTACTTCTGTCAATGATCGGGCTACTCTAGTAATAAGGTAATGTAATATATCAGCGTTCTTTCTCAGAGAAAAATGTCACCTTCTCATTCTAACTTAGATTTGAAACATTCATCTTTCCTCAGTTCTTTAAGGATAATTCCAAATTAATTATCAGGCTGCACCAAGTAGAAGTAATGAAAATCATCTAAAAGGAGAAAATGGCCAGGCTCCGTGGCTCAGCCTGTAATCCTCCGCCTTGGGAGGCCAAGGTGAGTGGATTGCCTGAGCCCCGGATTCGAGACCTGCCTGGGCAACTTGGCTAGACCTCATCTCTACAATAAATCAAAAAATTAGCCGGGTGTGGTAGCACGCGCCTGTAGTTCCAGCTACTCGGAAGGCTGAGGCGGAAGGATCTCTGGAGCCCAGCAGGTCGAGGCTGTGGTGGCCGGGAGCAGCCACTGCACTCCAGTCTGGGTGACAGAGTAAGACTCCAACTCAAAAAAAATAATAATAATAATAAATAAAAGGAGAAAATGGATAAGCCAGTTGATTCTTCATGAAGTTATCACCTGAAGTGTTTCTTTCACATTTAAAATAGCCTTCTCAAGGTCAGAGTTTATATAATTCAAAAGAATTATTATATTATTTTTCTTTGGAAGTTTCAAATAAAGAGTTAAAACTCTAGTTTCCGAGAAAAGCTATTGTCATTTGATAAAATAACTTATGAGTCAATGATGTGGGAAACATTAATTAAAACTCGCAGATTATATAGATCTCGCCATTTTTCCTTAAACTTCCTGATTGCAAATAGATCATATATTATTAATTGTCTGATAATGGATAAGTCCTCCTTAAGACATAAGATGTTCCAATATGAAGAGTGCCGCTTTTGACATCCTATATTGAACATATTCTTTAACATAATGATTTACTTTTTAGTTATAAAGAAATACTTTATCATTAGTTAGAGTCCAAATATACTGACACATATAGTTCAAAATTCTGATATTAAAGAAAATTTAACCAAACTACAATTTAAAAATAATGCATGCTGCTAACAAGATCACAGTGTGAAAATGGAAGTGTCCACTTATAGGTGTGAGATACAGTGCCTGACCAGAGCTCATTAAAAAAAAAAAAAAAAAAAGGTTTCTATAGCAAGGCCTCAATTATTTTTTGTTTGTTTGTTTTGTTTTGTTTTTTTAAAAATGTGGGGTATAATTCATGATTAGGTACATAAGTGGTCATTGTACAGGTGGAAGTTTGGGTCAACCATTGGTCCTCACTTTGCCTGGTTTTGGATAAGGTACCCTTATTAATGTTATGTCCTCCCATTTCCACCCCTGGCAGTGATCTGCTACTGCCGATCTCTTTCATGTGGTATTATAGTAAGTGTTCAGGGTCCACTTATCAGTTTTTTTGTTTCTGTGATAGATCACTAAGTATGATAGACTCTAAATCCATCCAAGTTGCTGTGAAGTCCATAATTTTGTCATCGGTTAATTGTGATGAACATTCTGCCCTTTGCAATAAAAGCAGTTGTTTGTTGTGTGTTAGAAAAATTGCTTTCTCTTGAACAAGAGCACTAACCAAACAGTTTGTCATCCTGCTGTTGGGCAGTTCTTGTCACCATTCTATTAGTTTTGTTGAGTCTGTTCTCTGTGGCTATTGATGGCTATTGCAGCTGCTCCCCTGACTGTGGCCTGGCTCCGTTCTCATGAGTCGATGTGACTATTCTAGACTTATGAAGGAGAATGTGAACAATTCATTCTCTCCTCATTCCCAGTGCACATAAGTGAGGAGCTGGAGAAGTTTATTTCTTGTCCACCTGGTGAATGCACCACTTAGATGTTGGTAACGTAATCAAGAAAGAAGTGAGAGAAAAGAAAGACTTAGTGTTGCCCTTGGCCCAATTGAGGGCTGAATATGTTTTTCAAGTTTTTGCTAATTGCCTCTCCTCTTCCTTTTATAGTCTCTCAAGAACATTACCAAATTTCTTTGAACTGTTTTTCTTCGTTTTTCTCCCTTCTGGTCTCCTATCTGCTTGCTGAAGCCTGAACCAATGGTCTCGGGCCGACTGCCCAGATGTCATCACAGGAATGGGCTTCATTACCCTCCTGGGTGGGATCACTTGTTTCCTCATTGCCATCTGTTGTTCTGGCTTGGTTTCCTCCTCATTTCACTCTAGTCCATCTCTAAGTAACTTTTTACATAATACTTAGGACTCAGAAAGTACAGTAGGTAAACTTTCTGAGCCTTGGACCCTCTGGGCACAGAATTCTGGGTTAAAGTTATTTTCCTTCAGATTTTTGAAACTATGGCCTCACTGTTTTTCTAGCACAAGAACTACATGTTGAAAAGTGAAATGCTGTTCCAATCCCCTTGTTCTTTTTCCCTGAAATTCTTTATTTTTCTTTGTTCTTGGTATTCTAGAACTTAAAGTTTTCATCTTACCTAACCTCCTCCTTGACTTAAGGACTACAGTCTGAGATGGAAAACCCACTTCAAACAAATGAAGAGACTTCTAATCCCTCCAAAGTTCTGCTTCTGCTTAATACAGCATACCACCACAGAAACTTATCATGACACCTCCTTGGCCCTAAAAAAAAAAAAAGGAAGAATTGCATTTTCAGAATTATGTGTCTTGAGTAGAGTTACCACTTACTATATATTATAAAGCATTCTAAATACTATACAACTTGCTCTTAACTCATATAATTCTCATAACAAATGAGAAAGATACTGCTATTAGTACCATTTTGAAGATGAGTAAACTGAGACCAAGAAGGGTTAAAACATTCATAAAGCATACACAACTGGCAAATGACTGATTCATAATTTGCACCCAGGAAATCTTGCTGAGATGACCATAAGCACTAAGCTAGCTATGTTACCTCTCAAGAGCTAAATACATTAAGCTCCTTAAATATTATCTTACTTACAGTTACACAATGAGCATTTGAACGTGATAATGAATACAAAGCCCAACGTGAAAAGTGATGCTATTTATACTCCCTTCTTGTTCAAAGTACTCTTTTCTAAATTGTCTAAGTTCTTCATCTACTTAGCATTCAATACATTTGGAGCCTTCAATAAATGTTAAATTGATGCTCCCGCTGCTGACTCTGCTGTAAACCATGAAGCATAATGAGGTCCTCGAAGAAAACCAACCACTTAGTTCATTAGTTAACTCAAAATATCTTTCCTTCTATTTTACAGATAGATCACAGCAAAATAAATGCTGAAGACTATAAAATTTCCAGAAATTCAGATGTTAAGTGTCCTTTTAGATCATAACAGTTTGTACTGACTAATATTTAATTCTGAAACTTTTCCCTTTTTACTGGATTTTTATTCTAAATAAGAAAAAACATAACGTAGGTAATACTTTGAAGTATTACATTTTCATCTTCTCATCTACTTTCCAGAGAGTCATTCAATGAGCTCTACATTTCTTTTTTTTTTTTTTTTTTTTCTGCTCTATCCTAGAACCAATGCCTTCCTTATAAATCCATTCTGGTAACTTTGCCCCCATATGGCCTAAGTTCAGTTCTGCCTCTGAAACTTACTAGCTATAAAACCTGACGCAAATTATCACCCTTTCTGAAACTCAGTTTTCTCATTTATAAAGAATTAATAATAATTTCTCCTTTAAAGATTTGTTGTGAAAATTAGAAGTAAGACACATAAAGGATTTGGTGCAGAATTTGATTCAATAGACAGTACTTGCTCTATTTCAGTAAGTCTTAAGAAAAAGGTGCACTGTGTCTTTAAATGCAAATGGTCTAACTGGAAGTTTTACCATAAACTAATTCTTCCAAAGTTTGAAAAAAAAATCAAGAGATGATTCCTGGAGTCAAATCTCTCTACTCCAAATAATGAAAATGAGTTTAACTTCTCAAGAATGAGATTCGTTAAATGGATATTTGGTATAAAATTAAGCAAAGAGAATGCTAAGTAAATTTTTAAGATTTCTTCCTAAATACAGACCTCCAGTTATAATTATTGAGCAGATGCTTTTCTTCTCTTGTCCATATTGACAATTACAACTTAAAAATGTTTTCAGCTCCTTGCTAGTCAAATATAAATATACTATACTAAAAAGGGCTTCAGTTTTGTTGTTTGTTTGTTTTGAGTCAGGGTCTCACTCTGTTGCCCAGATTAGAGTGCAGTGGCACAATCACAGCTTGCCTCAGTCTCAAACTCCTGAGCTCTAGCAATGGCTCCCACCTCAGCCCAAAGTGCTAAGATTACAGGTATGAACCCCCAAGACTGGATGAGTCTCAATTTTTCTATTAAAAATTAAGAAATTCTGAGGGCCCCTGGTTGATTGGCTTTCTCCAAATTGTTATTTAAGAAGATGGTTAAGATATATCAAAAAACCATGATAAGAAGTTTACCTTGAAATACCTGACTTTTCTAAGCTTGCCCTTGCTGTAAAGTGTCTTATAAATGAATCTGTAATAAATGAAACATTCTGGTCTCTGGCATTCCCCATTAAATCAGTATGAGGCTAATGACACTTACAGGCCTGAATTCAAGAGAGAAAAATGGTGTCTTCTCACATACTAAGAACAATGCCCATCAAATAAGTCTCATTTCCCTAAGCAGTCATACACTTGTGTCCTATGCTTTCTGTTGCATTACTGGCAAGTTGACCATTCCTGTAAGCCAACCATGTCAAAGTCCCATGGATGTATTCACAACATCCCCCAATAACATGCCCATGAAAGCTGTTCAGTTCTTACATTTTTCAAAAAATGAAATCAGCTTCCATGCCTTATTCACATTTTATGAAAGAGAGATGCTATGCCTGCAGCATGTCATCTTTTTTTTGGTATATGTGTGTGTGTTTTTGTTGTTGTTGTTGTTTTTAAGACAAACTTATAAGCACCATTACTCTAAGGTAGTTTTTAAAAAATTGAATAAACACACATAGGTTTCACAAGTTGTTGCCTAATATATATTTTAATCTAAACTTAGATAACTAAACACTCAGTTGTAAAATTATCTGAATATAAACATAATATTGAATCTTCAAAATATAAAAACTTTGACAAAACAGTTCGATGTATAACAATCAATAATAAGGAATTAATCCAAAGACACAATATTCATCATCATTTAAGGTATAAATTTGAAAACTCAAGTATAACATATTTGTAGGACCTCTGAATATATTTGTATATATAGGAATTTTTATAGGATAAAATACTATATAGCAATAAAAAACTTAAATACAGTTTTCAAAAATGTTTATTATATAGGAAAATGTTAATAAGTAAAATGTATGTATAAAATAATATTATAGTATGGTCCAACTTAATATATATTTTATGTATATGTGTATTTGTACATATATATGATATATAACATATATAGACATTTATTAGTTTATGTAGATAGACATATAGGTATATAAATACATATATATAAAAAAACTGAAAGAATATATGCCAAAATGTCAGTAATGATTACTTCTAGATGACATAATTAAAGAAAATCTTAATTTTTTTATGTTACTCTATGTTTCATGTGCTATATAATGAGCATGTATTTTGAATACAGATATTCTTTTGATTTTAAAAAACCTCAATGAGACATTAAAATCAAATCTTTAGCAGCACTTGTGCCAGTGGCTTTGGTGATTATGACAAAGGTAGCTAAGTGCCTTCTAATATCTAGTCTCTGTCTTTGTTAGGAACAGAGTAGTAGAGAATCCTACTTGCTGCCTGGAATTAACTTGTATATTTCCCAGCTTTCCTTGCAGTTGGGTGTGGCCTTGTGTCTAAGACTAAGACAATGAAATGTGAGTAGAAATGCTATACAGCTTCCAGGAAACATCTTTAGTGAAAGTTGATGGAATAGGAAAAGCATATTTTTGCCCTCCTATATTTCCTCCAGCTGTTGGCAGGCAACAGAGGAGATGACCTTGAAGATGGAGGTCAAAAACTAAAATAACAGAGCTTAGCACCAGAGAAAATGTGGATCCTTATTTGGCACAAAGCCACTGTACCAGCCCTAGACTGCTCTTTTGAGGAAGAGAAATAAACTCTCTTGTTTAAGCTATGTTACTGAGGGATTTTTCTCCTTTGTGCACCATCTACAGTTACCTTATCAACACTGGTCCCTGGCAACCTCAGCAATTACATTAATGGGCAACAGTAGCAGTAACAAAAAAAAATGTTTCAGAAAACTAGAGAACAATAGTTTTCATATTTGACCAGAACAAAAGGGGGGAAAAAAATCATGACAGCAAGTCACAGAGCAATTTCTGAAAAAATTGAATGAGACTGGCATTACCACGTAACAGGTAGCCATTCTTTATTAATAATATCCTTGCTACAGCTCAATCTTTAAATGGCATGGCTCACTCCATCCATTTATTCTCCCTGACTGACAAGTAAAAATCACCAAGGATTATTTTTCTTAAAACTTTCTGCATAGCTATAATATAAAACTATAAACTGTGTGACATGATTACTTTTTGGCAGGGTTAAACTTCCCCTTTTCAAACTATACTGTTTCACATCTAATTACTATGTTACAGTATTTTTAGATTACTAACATTTTACCAAGACCTAATGAAATTTCAGAAGTGAAATGTATACCAAATTAAGCTAATAAGCTAATTTTTATGACTACTTTCTCAGGCAATTTGAATTTCAATTGTCTAATAGTTTGAGTCTAAAGTTTTTAAAACACAATACAACACTCTTTGTATGTTAAAGGATAACACAATTCATCATTTCCATTCTGTCGAACTATTACCCTCTGTTCCAACCATACCGTATTTACCAGGTTCAGGAGTTGAGTTTCTCCCTCATTTTTCTGATATGTAGTCTGGTTAACTTTCTGGGGCTGAATTTCCTCGCTGAAGTCCTTTCTATAGATGGTTGGATCTTGATGGGTTGTCCTTCCTAAAGATTGGACCTTTTTATGCCCCCAGTGACTAGATAACATTTTCCCCTAAACTAGAATGGTAGTTCTGCCTAACCTACCTCTCTTTTTTTGCTACTTTCTTCTATCAGAGGCAGCTCAGACAAGCATGAGGCCATCACAGTCCTTAGAATATTACACTTAAATCACTCACTACCCACACTAGTTAGTTCCTCTTAACCACTGCTAAGATTCTAAACTTTTCTTGCAGCCAAGTGCATCCAAGAAACAATCACTTTTGATAACCAACTTTTCCTTCATTGACTCTGTGACTCAGTCACAGTGAGAAATGTATGCTTCTGTAATAAACAATACCAAAATTGAAATGACTTAAACATTCCAAGACAACAGTCCTCCTCCAAGTCCTGGCTCAGCCTTATCAAAAACTGCTTCTGCAATAACCAAGGTAGAGAGAAAAAGAGGTAGAAGAATACTGGAGAGTCACACACCAGCTCTTAAATGTTTCATTGACCAAAAGTATGTCACATGTCCAAAGGGGCAGAGAATTTTAATTCTCCAGTAGAACCAGAATGGAAGGAGAATCAAATATTAGTAGACAGCGCTAATGTCTACCACACTTTGCTACTTATAATATTTATAACATTAATCTTTATTATCATAATATCATGATAACATTTATTTAAAACAACAATAAAAATATTAACACATTAATTTACTAAGCACTTACTGTGTTAATTATGTACCAGACATTGTACTGAGCACTTTAAATAACTATCTTACTAAATCCTCAAAACAATCCAACGTACAAGTAAAACATTTACAGAAGATAGAATTGGGGCCCAGGAATGCTAGGCTTGCCCCAAGTCACACAGCTGATAAGTGGCAGATCCAGATTTTTACCTAGATCTTTATGAATCTAAGGACTTTAAAATTATTATGATTAAAATTTATGGGTATAAATCTGAAAGAAATTGTGTGTCCACATTCAAAATCCTGAGTGAATAACTTCTGGGAGAAGTCTTTGGTATACTACTTAAAGGAAACCAAGCTAGGCCGACATAAATAAGTAGATTCAAATCTATGTTCCAGGGTTAAATGAGAGGATGAGGTGAGTTGTTACATTCACATAAGAATAGTTGATCAAGAACTAATCCACAGGGACATCCGGGATCCAGGCAAAACACAGAGACCAACTCAGGTACTGAGAAAGGAGTCAACTATAATGTGTAGAAGGTAAGAGCTGAGGTCCCCAAGGACAAGGTTTTAGTCCACTTTAGCAGAGGCCATCACTTTGTGGTCATTAACTACTTTCTATTCCAGACAAGGACTCAGTTCTAAGTTTTAATTACCAATAGATCTAGAAATCAATTTTACAACATAATCTTTCATTCAGTATAGGTACTGAGTGGGAGTATGAAACAAAAATGGAATTAAAGAGAGAAATGCCATGCATGAGTGATATATGAATAACATTCTAGAGTAGTAAGGGCTTCAAGAAGAAAGGGTTTCAGAGCTCCCAACCCTGAAGGAAAATGAAGTGGAAGCACAAACAGCTAACACTAAGAATAGATCAAGGAAATTGGCAAGAGACTGAATTAAGCTGCCCAGAGGCAAAGAGACAACAGATCACAAGAAGTGGAAAGACAGAACAGGGTTGGAATTTGGAGGTCAGCACTACAGAGTAATCTTCTGCGTTAGGTCAGCACTACAGGGTAATCTTCTGCGTTACTCAGGATTTAATCCCCATAAGATCAAATCAAGGTGAAACTCAGTCATGATGAAAAGACCAATACATGTTTGCTTATGCTTTCAAATTGTTAACTCTCTGTTAAATTATGTTTTCAAGAGTTTTTGAACATTAAGAGAACTGAGCTGTTAGGCTATTTTGTAATTAATAAGCAGAATCCCAAAACAGAGGGATTCTGAGCAGAAGATATGCAGATGTTACAGTGCAGATATACAGTTGTTCTAGTTGTTGCCAAACTTGGTATTGCTAATTTTTCTTATCAAATACAATGTTAAGTCATATCCAGATATTACCTATGCTGCCTCCATGCATGTGCGTGAATATTGGTTATCTTTCATCTCACAAACAATAGCCACAATTATTTACTCCCTGTCTTGGGGGAAGATGGCAAAGAGGTATCCCACACACATATATACAGCCCACAGATAAAAACCTTAGGGAGCACTAAGTGCGTGTTCCAGCCATATTCTTATCTTTTTATTTCTTTCTCTGGACAGAAGTTTGGGGCCCTTTGTTATAAAATTAATTTGTTTAAAATACAAAGGGACAAATCCCTCTACCCCTGCCAATCTACCTACAGACACTGGCTTTGTAAAAATAATAAGAATTAATAAGTAGAATTCCCAAACAGAGGTGCTCTGAGCAAAAAACATCCTCCTCCCTCACTTCAGATATACAGCCTCTATATTTAAAAAGAGCACAGTGACCTAGCCATACTTTGCTTTTATCATCATCCTTGGTTTCTATGACAAGAAAAAAATGTTACAAACTTTCCAGAAGCGTCACAATTTATTTGGGGAAATTTGCAGAAGATTTCTCATAACAGTAGTGGTCAAATCAAGTGAACCAGAATCATGGCCTGTTTCCTCATTCACCAGATGATCAGTATCAATGGTGCCAGAGGAATAGTAGGGCAACACTAATACCTGATACCTAGCTTCTCAGGCACTGAGAATAGAGAAAAAATCACAAAAGAACCTTCACAAGATCCGCCCACTACATCTCACCTACCATTGTCAGTGTCTAAATCCTCTGTCTTCTCTTTTGTTTCTATAGAGAAGTTCTCTGTGCTCCAAAGGTTACTCCCTCACATGAGCACTAGATCTCAACCCTTTTCTCTAGTCAAAGACAAATCTTCATCATAAATTCTCCCCATTGTAGCTGCTATTAATTTCTCCACTGCCCTTAACCAGGAAAATTCCTCGAGAGTTATCTAAACTCAGCCCCCAACTTCTCTTCTCCCTTCTTTCTCTCTTGAACTCACCACCAAATCATGCTATGGCAACCAGCCTTGAACTAAAATCGCACTTTTCAAGCTACCAACAACCATCATATTGCAAATCCAATGGTGGATTTCTACAGGATTATCTTTCTTCTGAGACTACACGGAAAAGTAGCATACACTAATGAACATTTGAAGGGACAGTGAAGAGCCAAATCCAATGTAGAAAGTCACCAGACAGCATTGCTTGCACCCTAACCACAAGAAAAAACTAACAATCTACAAAATCATTACTGGAGTGCAATAGAGCTGAAGTTGTAAAGCAACCAGGTGAACAGAATTCCAGAATGAAAGCCCTTGTGAGGAGGGATGAGACCTATGAAGTGATACACTTTTGGCAAAGTACAAAAAAACTTGCCATCATAAAAGCAGGTTAAAAGATACTATGATTTGATAATTACACATTGCATACAAGTATCAAAATACCACATATAACCCCCAAAATATGTACAACTGTTATACAGCAATAAAATTTCTTTTAAAAGAGATAGTGTGGAACCATGTAAAAAAAAAATAGTGGGTTAGAAGAAAGCAGCAAATGTTGGAACAAATTTTTAAAAACCAAGTATGAACTAGCATCCCTTGAACTCCCAGACACAAACTGAGTCTGAATTCACTACAAGCTGTTTCCCTGACCTCTTACCTGGAGCTTATAAGAAAGTTGTGGCAGGAAAGAAAAACTGAGAGATGATAAAACAAACAAAACTCCATCTTCTTTCTTAGATTTTTCTTTTTGAGGTACCGGTAGCTTTCAGTTGCTGGAGAACGAGCAGGAAACTTTCTTGCCCCCAGGTCTCAGGCAAAGTTAAACTTCAACTGGGCAAGGAATGAAAGCTCTTGGTCTCTTAGTAGGAGAAAGGATTTAAACCTCCTCCCCCATCACTCACCACCTGCTTTGTACTTAGTAACAAGAAAAAACAGCCTACCTCTGAGGATGGAACAGAAAATGTGCTTTCCTCCTGTGTCAAGAGAAGATACATTGCTGCTGAAGGAGAAGCAGAAGAAAAGTTCATCTGTTCCTAAGGAAGTGGCAGGAAATCTACATGGGCCCATGATCTGGCAAAGGTCTGCTCAAACTCTTTCCTGCCTAAAACCAACTCTCTCCGCCTACCCCACATTGACATGGCAGAGTGTGTTTGCCATGGTAGAAGCACAAAAACACTGAGAAGCTTTCACCCTGGAGGCTCAGGAGTCATTAGCTTGCCTAAGATGCTGGAATAAAAGAATCAAAAACATCTTCTTGTCCCCCATGACAAGTCCAATATTGAATAGCATATAAATCCATATACTTCTGGGTGAAAGGCAAGAGCGTGGAGAGAGTCCTCTTCTGTTGCTCAGGGATTTAGGAAACAAAGCTGAGAGTAAAGAGGAAACACCAAGAAAGCTGCTCCAGCACTTCAGGCCCTACACCCTACACAAGGGAGCAGCAAATGACTACTAAGAAAAGAAAATTAAAAGGACAAAAAAAAAACCAAGGTCTGCAGCTAACTCTAGAAACTACAGCAACAATAAAGTTCTAGCGTAACTCAGTTACCAACATGATTGACCTAATACTCCATATTCATAGACTGAGAGAAAATAGGCATGCCTATTTCAGAGCAAAAATGCTTCATACTTCAGTCTCTACTGTTCTCCTATATACAGTTTCCAGTAGTCAATCAAAATTTAGGAACACATGAAAAGCAAGAGAAAACAACTCATTGTCAAGACTTAGAGCAGTCAACAGAAACAGACACAGTGATGGCCTCTATGCCAGACATGGCAAACAGAAAAGTTAAAATAATTGTGATAAATATGCCAAAATAATCTAGTTAAAATGATGAACTATGTGCATGAATAAATGGAAACCTTAATTAATTTTAAAAGACTTCAATATATTTTAAAAAGATGAATTCCTTTAATGTGCTTATCATATTAGACAAGCAGAAGCAAGACTCGGTTAACTTAAACTGAAATGCAAAGTAAAAATGTGAAGCATTCAGTGAAAAAAAGATAGTGAATATAAAACAGAACAGAGCATTCAAATGCCATGAGACAATATCAAATGATCTAATATATTATAATTGGAAACTCATAAGAAGAAGAGAGAGAAAATGAAGCAGAAGAAATAAATGAAAACATACTGACCAAGAATTTCCCTTAATTAATGACAGACACTATAGATCTGGGAACCTCAATGAATGATAAGCTAGATAAATAGAAATGTGCACATGAACACACATACACACACACATACACACACACACACACACACACACACACTCCTCGACTCATAACAATCATACTGTTGAAAATAAAAACAATGAACAATCTTGTAGACAGCCTTGAATTTGAGAGAGAGAATAGCATATATAAGGGAACAAATACAAAATTTAAAAGATGATTTTCTACAGAAATTATACAAGCTAGGAAACAGACAACTGATACATTAAAGGACTGAAAGAAAAAAATTAGCCAAAATTATATACGTAGCAAAGAGAATCTTTCAAGAACAAAGGTTAAAAAAAGACTTGCAGACCAATAAAGTCTTAAACCTTCAATAAAAGAAAGTTTAAAGAAATATTTTCAGGCAGGAGTATTACACTATAAGAAAACTTGTATCTACACAAAAACATGAAAGTGCCACAATAACAAAAATGAAGGTGAACATAAAAAATAGAGTTTCTTATTTTTGTTGTAGCTGATAATCGCATGCAAAAAAACCCTGAGTTTATTTTGGGGTTAATAACATTTGTAGATGTAAGGTATATGATAATTACAGCACAAATGATGAGGAAGAAAATGGAAGTTTACAACTACAAGTTTTCTATGCTAACTGTGAAATAGTATAATATTATCTGAAGGAGGCCGGGCTTGGTTGCTCAGCCTGTAATCCCGTGCTTTGGGAGGCCGAGGTGAGTGGATTGCCTGAGCCCGCGGGTTCGAGACCCACCTGGGCAACTTGGCGAGAACTCATCTCTACAATAAATCAAAAAATTAGCGGGCGTGGTAGCACGCGCCTGTAGTTCCAGCTACTTGGAAGGCTGAGGCGGAAGGATCGCCGGAGCCCAGGAGGTTGAGGCTGCGGTGGCCGGGAGCATGCCACTGCACTCCAGTCTGGGCAACAGAGTGAGACTCCGACTCAAAAAAATATATATATATATATTATCTGAAGATAAACTGTTATAAAATGAGGATGTATATCAAAACCTTAGAGCAACCGCTAAATAAAATAAAGAGGATGACTAATAAGCCAATCATGGAGATAAATTATACCGATACAAAATTCCTCATTATTTGAGAGAAGGCCAGAAAAAAGGAAAAGAGAACAAAGATGAAATGGGACTACTAGAACACTAAATGCAGATGATTTATTTAAATCCTATCCTATCAATAATTCTATGAAGTGTAAATGGTCTAGAGACTAAAATTTAGGCAGGGGCTTATAGACTAGATTATAGGAAATCATCTTAATGAAAAGATACAGATTGATTAAAAGTCAAAGAATGGAAAAATATATACTGTCAAAATGCTAATAAACAGAAATATTGAGTAACTTATTAATATTAGGTAAAGTAGGCTCAGAACAGGAAATATCCTCAAGGATAAAAAAGGGGATAGCATTAGGATTCATCAAGAATAATGTGCATATATGTAATGAAGGAGCTCAAAAATACATAAGACAAAACTGGGAGACCTGAAAGTAGACCTAGTAAACACATAAATATAAATGAAAATTTCAATATTTTTCTCTCAGTGATAGAACAAATGGCAACCAAAAATTCGGTGATAATACTTTTTTTTTTTTTTTTTTGAGTTGGAGTCTCACTCTGTCGCCCAGACTGGAGTGCAGTGGCCGCTCCCGGCCACCTCAGCCTTGACCTGCTGGGCTCCAGCGATCCTTCCGCCTCAGCCTTCCAAGTAGCTGGAACTACAGGCGCGCGCTACCATGCCCGGCTAATTTTTTTGATTTATTGTAGAGATGAGGTCTCGCTTGCCCAGGCGGGTCTCGAACCCGCAGGCTCAGGCAATCCACTC
>CAUYQG010057588.1:0-10806 GCA_963574415.1 Tarsius wallacei
CCGGACAACTTGGTAAGATCTCATGGCTCAGCCTGTAATCCCGCGCCTTGGGAGGCTGAGGTGAGTGGATTGCCTGAGCCCGCGGGTTCGAGACCCGCCTGGGCAACTTGGCGAGACCTCATCTCTACAATAAATCAAAAAATTAGCCGGGCGTGGTAGCACACGCCTGTAGTTCCAGCTATTTGGAAGGCTGAGGCGGAAAGATCGCTGGAGCCCAGCAGGTCGAGGCTGCGGTGGCCGCGAGCGACCACTGCACTCTAGTCTGGGCGACTGAGTGAGACTCCAACTCAAAAAAAAAAAAAAAAAATTAGCTGGATGTGGTGGTGCTTGCCTGTGGTTCCAGCTACTTGGAAGGCTGAAGCGGAAGGATCACTTGGGCTCAGCAGTTCAAGGCTATGGTAATTATGAGCATGCCACTGCACTCCAGCCTGGGTGAGAGTGAGACTCTGACCCCCCCCCCCAAAAAAGAAAGAAAGAAAAGAATTGAAAACTAGGATAAAAGAGAACACCAAGCTATCATACAGATAGTAACTACAGGAAGTAGCCACTCCTCATAGAGTTGGGGAAACAAGGAAGAGGTTTTTAAAACTCAGAAATATAGAAAAGGGATCCCATGGGGGACCAGACCTCTGAAGAGGGGATGCCACTTGCCTGGTGCTTTATGTTGGGGGATGGAGGGAGTTGCACGTGATCAATCTTTTTCTGCAAGTTTTAGAAAAGTTGCATATCAGTTTTAGATAACCTGTAAAAGGAAACTGCAGCTACCTGGTGAAGAAATGCTGCTGGGCTGATGCTCACAGAGACAAAAGAAGGCAGGAGGAAAGCTGGAAGCCCACGGGAAGGATCAAGTCCCTTCTTTTTCCTCTGTCCTCGCAAGCTCCCTCTTACACCCTCTCTACTGGCAGAGCCTAACCGAAAGCAGCTGAAAACAGAAAGGGTCTGCAGAGTTCCAGCCCCGGCATCATGGGGCCGAGTATGGAAGGGCTTAAAAACTTAATAATGTACACAATGTTGGTTTTTTTTATTAAAAGTTTGCTTATATATATACATATAAAGTAATGGTGACATCATTTGCAAGAATATTATAAGAATTTCAGTTCTCTTTCTATTTTGAATATGATTAATAGGAATAAAGATATTTGGAACTGCACATGAAACATTCTCCAAGATAGATTACATGTTGGGCCACAAAACAAGCCTCCCAAAATTTAATAATAGCGATCATATCAAGTATCTTTTCTGATAACAATGATATAAAACTAGAAATCAACATGAAAAACTGTGGAAACTTTACAAATAAGTGGAAATTAAACAAAATGCTTCTAAACAATGAATGGGTCAATGAATAACAAAATGAAAAATTTAAATTTATTTGAGACAAATGAGAATGCGAACATATCATACCGAAACCTGTGGGATACAGCAAAAGCCATTCTAAGAAGCAAGTATGTAGTGACACATCAAAAGGAAGAAAGATTTCTCTTGTTTTTAGATTGGAAAACATAGATTATTTAGAAAGTAAATTAGAGAAAGAGGAGATTCACCTCCCCAAGGTAGGGGAGGGGGCCAAAGCTTGAAAGATTTCTAGTAACAACATAATGATGTACCCCAAGGAACTAGAAAAATAAGAATAAACTAAACCCAAAATTGGCAAAAGAGAGGAAATAATAAAGCTCAGAGCAGAAATAAACAAAATAGTGACTTTACAAAAACAATTCAGAAGAGCAACAAAACAGTTTTTGTTACTGTTGTTGTTTTAAAGATAAAATTGACAAACCTTTAGCTAGATGAAGAAAGAAGGAGAGAGCCAGATTCAGTGGCTTATGCCTGTAATCCCTGAATTTTGGGAGGCCCAGGCAGAAGGATCACTTGAGGCCAGGAGTTCAAAATCAGCCTGAGCAACATAACAAGACCGTGTGTCTTTTGAAAAATAAAAATTTAAAAAGAAAAAGAGAGAAGATAGGTGAAATCAGCTATTAGAAGGAAGATAAGTAAAATCAGATACTGAGGTCTCACCAAGTTGTCCAGGTTGGTCTTGAACCCCTGGGGTCAGGCAATCCTCTTGCCTCCACCTCCCAAAGTGCTGGGTTACAGGCGTGAGCCACCATTCCTGGATATCAGATATCAGCCTTCCAAGTAGCTGGAACCACAGGCAAGCACCACCAAATCAGACATTGTGATAGCCCAGAAACACAAAGGATCTTAAGAGACTCTTATGAACAACTGTACGCCAACAAATTTGATAACAGAAGAAATGATAAATTCCTGGACACTTGAAACATACCAAGATTAAATTGTGAATAAAGACAGACATATAAACCAATAGAACAAAGAGCCCAAAACTAAATTCATACACCTACCATCAACTGATTTTTGACAAAGGTAACAAGAACACACATTAGGGGAAAGACAATCTCTTCAATGAATGATGCAGGAGAATTGAATATCCACATACAAAAGAATGAGACTAGACTCCTATCTCTATCCATATACAAAAAACAAAATCAAAATGGGTTAAAGACATAAATATAAAACCTGAAACTATGAAATTAATAGAAGAAAATGTAGGGAGAATACTTCACAACATGGGGCTGGGCAAAGATTTCTTGAATAATACCTCAAAAGCACAGGTACCCCAAGCAAAAATAGACAATTGAGATCACATCAAGCTGAAAAGTTCCTGCTCAGAAAAAGAAACAATCAACAAAGTGAAGACACAACTTACAGAATAGGAGAAAATATCTGCAAACTCTACATCTGATGAGGCATTACCATCCAGGAACCTAAACAACTAAATAGAAAAAAAAATCCAATTTTAAAATTAACAAAGAATCTGAAAAGACATTTTTCAAAAGAACACAAAAAACAGCCAACAGGTATATTTTTTAAAAATGCTCATTATCACTAATCAACAGAGAAATGCAAATCAAAACTACAGTTAAATACAACTCTACTCCAGTTAGAATAGCTATTACCAAAAAAACAAAAGTGTTGGTGAGGATGTGGAGAAAAAAGAACACATATTCTGTTGTTGAGAATATAAACTAGTACAGCCACTATAGAAAACAGTATGGAGGTTTTCCAAAGAAATTAAAAATAGTACTACCATCTGGTCCAGTAATTCCATTACTAGGTATATATCCAAAGGAAATGAAATCAGTATGACAAAGAGATATATGCACGCCCATGTTTACTGCAGCACTATTAACAATAGCTGAGATATAAAATCAACCAAGTGTCCAAAACCAAATGAATAAAATGTGGTATACATATACACAATGGAATATGAGTCAGCCATAAAAAAGAATGAAATCCTTTCATTTGCAACAACATGGATAAATCTGGAGAACATTGTGTTACATGAAATAAGCCAGATATAGAAAAATAAACGCCACATGACCTCACTCACATATGGAATCTAAAAAAATAAATAATTTTTAAAAGTTGATGTAGAAGCAGATATAGTTCAGTGGCTACCAGAGACTGGGGGATGGACAGGGAGTAGGATAGGAAAGGGCAGGATGGGGAAAGGTTGGTCAATAGGTACAAAGTTACAATTATATCCTGGAGAAATAAATTCTCTGGAATTCTACCCCAGTCCCTGGTAACCACTGACCTATATCTGTTCTATTGCACAGTTGGGTGACTATGATTAACAGCAAAATACTGTGTATCACAAAATAGCTAGAAGAGAGGCATCTGAATGTTCTCACCACAAGAAATGTGGGAAGTGATGGATACACTATCCTGATGGGCTCATTATGCAAATATATATTGAAACATCAAGTTGTACCGCATAAATATGTACAATAAGAATGTGTCAATTTTTAAAATGAATAAATACATTTTGAAAAGGCAAAGGGCCAGGAGTTCAAGACCAGCCTGGTCAACATAGTGAGACGCACCCTCCCAATCTCTATCAAAAAAAAAAAGTTGGGTGTAGTAGTGTCATGCACCTGTAGTCCCAGCTACTTGGGAGGCTGGAGTGGGAGGACTGCTTGAGCCCAGGGGCTTGAGGCTGCAGTGAACTGTGATCACACCACTAGTCTCCAACCTGGACAATAGAGCAATACTTTGTCTTAAATAATAGTAACAGTAATAATAATAATAATAATGAAAAAGACTTCAGGCATCTGGCTCAGGACCCTCCTTCATACCCCAAGTCCCGTAGCTTATTTAATCATACATGTGAAGATACACTTAATCATAATTGTGCAGTTGTCTGACCTAGACTCCTGCAACAAACTTGACCTCTTCTTCCCTGCAGCACTCCTGTCTCAGGACCGTACCCAAAAGTTTGTCATCACCCAGAATTGCTACATGCCTGAGATCCTGAACTCCAAAACTGAACTTCAACTAAGCTTTCTCATCATTTTACTCAAGGCTTTCCTCAGTAAACCTGACTCTCTAACCACTTTCTCAATCTAGAGCCCCGTCCTTTTAATTACATCTTTGTAACTTAAGCAAGAGAGGACAGTGGGCAAGCATGTACAAAGCAAATTATAGCATGTCCTCCAGCACCATTCCCCTGCCTCTATTAAGCCTTCTCTCTTGAAGGTCTCTGCTCCAAGAAGCAGCACATGGCATCACTCATTCCTTACTCTTGACTTCCCTCAGCCCTCTGGTTTTTTCCTTATTTTCTATCTGCCTTTTTGACTGCCTGTTGTCTGACTCCTTGAACACAGATGCAAACAACAACAAAAAACTCTATCTTTAACTTTCTTTTATCTTTTTATCCTCTCCTTTTCAAATCTTACCAACCCCATGAGTCATGAATTACTTCTGTCAGTAGTTATCAAACCTCATTGCACATTAGAATCGTCTGGGGAGTTTTACAAACTATACAAATGCCAGTGCCCTACCTTACACTAATTAAATCAGCATCACTGTCCGGACAAATTAAATCAAAATGTTTAGGCTTACCAATTAAAGCAGAATCTCCGGGGTCTAGAGCATGTATTTTTTAAAGCTCTCCAGGTGCAACTAATGTACAATTAGATTTAGAACTGCTGCTATAATGTAGATATTTTTAAAATCTATGCTTCTAGCTCTGAGTTCTCTTCTGACCTCTTGTTTCATATTTCCAAGTTTGTTGGACATTTCTCTTGGATCACACAGTATTCTCACTTGAAAAATCCAAAGTTGAACTCCGTACTTACCCATGCAAATACACCCTTCTTTTCCCCATGCATTTTGATCAACAGAACCATCTTTCTCATAACCCAGGACGGAAACCTCAGAATAATCTCTTCCTTCTTCCTTGCTTGGGACATCCAATTAGTTATTAAGAACTATTGACCAGGTGTGGTGGCTCAGGCCGAGGTGGGAGGAACACCTGAACCCAGGAATTCGAAACCAGCTTGGGCAACAAAGCAAGACTCCATTTCTACAAAAAATAAAAAAAATTAGCCGGGCGAGATGGCACATACCTGTAGTCCCAGCTATTTAAGAGGCCGAGACAGTGAGCTATGATTGTGCCACTGTACTCCAGCCTAGGTGACAGAGTGAGACCCCCAACTCAAAAAAACAAAGAGGCAACCCCTCAGGTTCCCTCCCACTGTGGGAGCTTTTCTGTCCTCTCAACAAATCCTGCTAAAATAAAATAAAATAAAAATAAACAAAGAAAGAACTACTGAGTCCAACAATCCTTATTATAATCCTTACACCCAGTTCTTCTCACTCCCACATCAGCCTCCAATCTCATTTGATCTTTAATCCTCCAACTCCAGATCATCCAAAAGATGCTAGAGTTACCTTCATACAATAGAGCTCTCATGTGACCCCTCTGCTCAAGATACTTCAGGGCTCCCGACCACATAAAAAAGGAAGTACAAATGACTTAGTCGGGCATTCAAGGCCTTTCCAACTCCATTTTGTCATTCAATCTAACCAAACTGGAACAGCAATTGGCCCACACATGCCTTAAGATTTCCTACTTCCATGACTATGAATTCCTCTTTATTCCTTTTCTGAATGTTCAAAAACCATTTACCCTTCAAAGTCTAGTTTCAATTAGACTTCTTCCTGAATTCTCTCAGAGAGTAAATCTCTCCCACAACTAATTCCAAAAGCACTTTACCTATACTTTTTGTGTCATTATTTCCTACCTGCTATTATAATTGTGTGTATATTTTATCTCCAATAGACTAATGCTATTTTTAATTATAAGGTTTATGCAGGATTCTAGCACAGTGTCTTGATCATTCTCAAATGTTTCTTTTACATTAGGAGAAAGAGGGAAAATAAACTAGGAGATGCATGGTAGAGCATAATTGTTAAGAGATCAGATTTCAGACTTCAGAGTCAAACATATTTAAGTTCAAATCCCAGCTTCACCACATTCTTGTTCTGTGACATAAACTTGAGCAAATAACTTTTTTTAGCAACAGATTCTTCATCTGTGATAATAAAGCCTCACAAACAGGCCCTAACGAATTGGGTAAAGCCTTAAATGAGATGATTCCTGTAAAGAGGTAATTACCGTAACTCACATATAAGTTCTTGACAACTGTCAGATACTTCTAGTAGACACTGGTCACTCAGCATGCCTTCTAGCCCCTTCTGATATGAGGCTAGAAAGCTAAAAATTAGATCCCAATTCCTTGTACCTAGGATTCTAAATGTAAGTTCCTACCATCAAATGTTAAAGCTAGCTTTGGCATCCATTTTTGTTGCCGTGGCTTAGAACTGCAGTGGCACAGTCTAGGACAGCTGTAGCAGAGATTTTCTAACTTGGTAGGCTATTTTCTGCTCAAAGCAGAGGATCTAGAGCTGACAGCTGTGATGTTATCCTTCTGAAACCACATCTTCCTGTTTGTGGCAAAGGCATAATCCCTTGACAGCCAGTGTGGCTTTGGGAACCATTTCTAAAAGCTCAGCCTAGAATCTGTGAGCCATTTAATACTCTGTGATGAACCTCTTTCTCTTAAACTAGCTAGAGTGAGTTTTATTCCCCACAACTGATAACTGATCAAAATACTACTGACATAATTTCTTCTAGAGAAAACTTCCAATGGGAAGGAAAAAGATTTGTTTTAGAGGCAGATTTCACCCTGCATATTTGACTTGAAATTATTTGTAATGGGCTTCTGTGAGCATTTAGGTTGTTTAAATTTGGTGTGGCATTTAAAAATATATCTGAATTTCTTGAATGTAGCTTAGTTTAGTAAAATATCATGCCACTGTTTTGCAAAATATTTTTTCCTATAAGTATGCATCAATATTTTTCTATATACACATTTTCATGGAATAGCAACTTTTCAACTGCATGCACTTGCAGGCCCTAGGAAGGTCAAGCACTGGATCTGAACTCCAATAGACAGCATAAGAGAACTCAGAATTTAGGTATCTTTTCTGCTATGACCTTGATGCAATTCTGTCTGAATTTATCTGTTCTTTTTCCTCTCTTCACCTCTGTGTCTTTGAGAAGCTCTCAGTATCATACCCTCTACCTTTAACCCCACTTCAAGTAGTGAATGATGAACAGCTGAAAAACCTGTGTGCTGCTCTCCATAGCTTCGACTTCTATGATCCTGTGATTATTTTCTAGGCAAGCAAACAACAGCCATAAAATAGACCCAGTAAATTTGTGGCAGATTGTCTGGTGGCAACAAGTATTTATTGAGTGCCAAAAGTATAAAGCATTCCAAGTAGTTGAGATACACATAAAAAAACACAGACCTAATTCTTGTTCTTAACTCACAGGCACTGGCCATTTCACTTCTAAGTGTTTCTGCTTACTGGTAATGTCACTGAGATCAAACAAACAATAACAAAAAGCACAGATGCAGACCTCAATCTGAGATGTGCTTCTGTACCTATAAAACAAAACCCACCTAAAATACTTTTTACTATAAGTGATTTCCCCCCAGTAGTAGACTTAAGCCTAAAAAAAAGTCTAAAATTTATTGTGCAAAAAAACTAACAACAAAATAGATCTTCTATGGATATTTTTAATATCTTGATAAGGATTTAAGTAAACCAGGTGTATACATGTCAAGATATATCTAGTGATACACTTAAGATTTGTATTTCACTATGTAAAAGGAACTGAAAACAAATATTAAACTCTAGTTAATTATGTGCACACTAAAATGTCTAGGAGAAAAGTATACTACTGATGCTGCAGTTTACTCTGAAATGCATCAAAAAATAAGATGGATGAATGGGTGGATGAGTGACAGATGGATGACAAGGCAGATATAACACAATGGTTGCAATAGTAGAAACTAGGTGATAGATTATTTCAACAATTTTTCTTATTTTTATATTGAAAATTGTCATAATGAAATCTCCCTAAAGTGGACCAATCACAATTTGTAAATTGGCATTAATCCTGAGAGCACACATGGGCAAAAAACCCTATTGTTTGAATGTGTCCCCCAAAGTTCATGTGTGAGAACTTTAATCCCCAATGCAATAGAGTGGGGAGGTGGGACCTTTATGAATTGATTAGGTCATGAGGGCTCTGCCTTTATGAATGGATTAATGCCATTATCTTGAGAGTCAGTTATCTGGGAGTAGCTGCCTGATAAAGGACAAGTTTGCCCCCTTTTCTTCTCTTCAGTGTTCCTTCTTGTCATGTGACGCCTTCTGCCATATTATGATGCAGCAAGAAGGCCCCCTTTGCAACCCTGAAACAAATTGGCACTATTCGGAAGCGGAACTGTACTCAGAGAAGGACTCCCTCCTGCAGAGCACCTTGGTGGGTTTAGGGGGTTGGGGTGACCAGAAGAGAAAACAAGGAAGAGGGAGGGGAAGGAGGGGAAAGAGATAGGACGGGGTAGGGAGGGAGGGAGAAAAACGTGAAGCTTCAGGACAGAGCAGGGGAAAAGAGAAGCCAACCAGATAAAGGCAGGCTAAAAAAAGGAATTCAGTAAAATTTTATGGTGGTGGGTGGGCCAAAGCACATTTTGAGAAGAGAGAGGCCACGTGATCCATTAGAGGTTGTTTTGTCACTGCTGTGTAAACTCTGCTGCTAAACTTTCCCCAAATCTTCACTAAAGGCACTTAAACTCATGAATGTTTTATGTGAATGGGCTTTTAGTGGACATCAAGCAGGGAGCTCAGGTTTGTTTCTGGGTCGGCGCGGTGCAGAAATCTTGAGAAGCTTCAGGCTCCCACGGGCCTGGGAATGGGAGGTGTCCAAGTCAATTTCATGTAAATCTCTCAGGATGAATGAGAAGCGGGGGAGGAATCAGACATCAGCTTATTCAAGAAAAAGCTGGCCTGTGGAGGAAATAAAAATTCCTATCCATTTTTACCCCAGAAGACCCTCATCTACCAAGACTGGAAATTTTGTTTGATTAGCCTTTTGTCGTGGGGTAACACTGCCACCTACTGGTAGTTGTAAAAAGTTCCTTAAATAATAGTTTTAAACTTGCGATTCTCTGGAAGCCTTGAAGAGTTTTTCTTTTTCTGACAAACTCCTCCCTTGTGCGGGAACACAGATTTGCATAAGATGAGTTCTTTGCCCACAGAGATTTTATCATGTAATAGCAACCTTAATGAAAACACCTTCCCGTCTTCCAAGATTCAAGCACCATCTTAACAGTAAAACCTTCCTCAACAGCAGGTCCCCACCCTTCTTAGGCAGAACTGACCCCTGCCTCCTTCGGGCCCTACTCCATCCTGTTTGTTTTCCTTTCTCAGCACGTACAATATACTATTGTACCTACTTAATTACAATGTCTGTCTCCCATAACTAGACCATAAGCTCCTTAAAATTCAGGGAATGCATCTCTTCTGCATTTACATTCCCAGCACCTGCACAGAACCTGTAGCTGACTAATAAGTATATAATAAATGAATAAATTAATGACAATCAAGAAGCATAAACAAAGCAAAACATTATTTTATACATGCTTTTATTAATTTAAAAATGTACATAAACACTCTAATTCCTTATATACACATTATGTACTTCCTTGCATATGTGGTGGCTTTTTCCTTGCCCAGTAAAACTACATTTTACAAAATATAAATACATATACATGAAATCAGGATGAAGAACAAATATGAAATTATCAGATTTTTCCATTAGCCCATAATTCATAAACTCTTAATTATCATAGGATGATCTAAAACAAGATATTGGTGAACTCCATCATCAGCTCTTAAGAGGACCAACTAAGAGGAAACATTCAGCATAAATACATTTTTAAAAATATTAAGCCACATTTCTGAAAGAACTAGAAATTGACCTTTCATGTGACCTGGCAATTCCCCTACTGGGAATATACCTGGAGGAACTCAAATCATTCTACAAAAAAGATACCTGCACATGAATGTTTGTTGCAGCTCTCTTCACATTTGCAAAAACATGGGACCAACCATGTTGCCCATCGAAGCTAGACTGGATTTTTAAAAAGTGGTACACATACACAAAGGAATATTATGCAGTCATAAAGAAGGACAAACATATGGACTTCTCAGCAACTTGAATGAATTTAGAGTCAATCATACTCAGTGATCTATCACAGAAACAAAGTACAGAGTACCATATGCTCTCACTCATAAGCAGACCTTCAACAATTATAATAATAGAAGAAAGGGATTGGCTGTAGTAGTAAACTATCAGGGGAGGGGGTGGGATTGACAATTGACGGAAACTGCTAGGGGAGGAAGGGGAATACCTCATCAACAAGGGTACCTGCGTAATCAACATTTGTATACCTAACCTTGAACTGTACCCCACATCTTTATAATAAAATGAAATAAAATAAAACATTGGGCCAGCATTGCTGAGGTGCAAAGGAACCTGAGACTTCTATAATTTAAATTATCCATATTGCTTACAGAACCCAG
>CAUYQG010057590.1:0-11150 GCA_963574415.1 Tarsius wallacei
GGTTTAAAATTTATGTATGTATTCACAGACATAGAAAACCACTGGAAGGATACACTGTTGTCTAAATGTTTTGAAAGGGGTGAAGAATTGTCCCTTTGTATGTGCTTTGAGATTGTTTCAATTTGTAACTAAAAATAAATCGATAGGAAAGCTGGCCATGGCCTGGGTGGTTATATACGCTGCTGTCGGCGCCACATGACCTGGGTTTGAATCCCAGCTCTGCCTCGTCCTGAAAGTGTGACCTCAAAGAGGTAACTTCACTTATTTGTGACTCAGTTCTCTCATCTGTTAAATGGTAATAATGACAGAACCGACCTTTGAGGCTTGTGTGTCAATTAAATGGGTTAATACTCACAAAGAGGTTAAAAAGGGAGCTTCCGGATAGCTCAGCACGTAGCAGTTTCTGGAGGGTGGCGAGCCCTGGGCAGACATGGAAGCTCCACACCCCTCCCCCCATACCTCACCCTACGCATCTCTTCATCCGTATCCTTTGCCCTATCCTTTATAATAAATGGGGCTCAAAGCAGTAAGTCAGCAAAAAAGTCATGCCGAGGCAACCCTCAACCAGAACAAGCAAATCAAGCACTGTTGGGCAGTCATCAGGAAGATATCTTGCAGCCATTTGGACACAAGAGATGAGAGACATGGTATGGAATCATGGAAAGGCTAAGAGGAGATGATCAGCTCCCATTCAATCTCAACATTCAATGCTTGAGTGGCTAAGACCGTCCACTTTGGTATCTGGTGCAATTGGTTTCCAATACAGAATCAACTGGCTTACAGATGACTCAGCCACAGGAACCAGCAAAGGAAGGGTTCATTGCCCCAGTTCAGAGCACCTAGAAATGGCTGACATGCAGCCTTCATCACCTCTCTTCAGCAAAACAGAGGAATAACTCACATAAATGCACACAAGTGTTTTTTGGTTTTTTTTTGGCTGTAGATACTAAGCGTAACAGTCAAGACACCGGTGTTGTTGCTTTTTACATAAATTTTCTGCCCCATTGCTTCAAACAAACAAAACAAACAAAACCCGTAAAGAGGTTTAAAAAAGGCCTGGCATAAACATGCAATAAATTGAGTGTTTATTGGTAAATATTCAGTTAATTGTTAACCTAAAAAAGAGCTATTTGGTTTTTTTGGTTTTTTTTTTTTTGAGTTGGAGTCTCACTCTGTCGCCCAGACTGGAGTGCAGTGGCCGCTCCCGGCCACCGCAGCCTCGACCTGCTAGGCTCTGGCGATCCTTCTGCCTCAGCCTTCCGAGTAGCCAGAATTACAGGCATGCGCTACCACGCCCAGCTGATTTTTTTATTTATTGTAGAGATGAGGTCTCGCCAACTTGCCCAGGCGGGTCTCAAACCCGCGGGCTCAGGCAATCCACTCACCTCAGCCTCCCAAAGCGCGGGATTACAGGCTGAGCCACCGAGCCCGGCTACAGTTTTTTAATTACCAGTGGAAAGATGGTAAAGAGAGAAAAATGGGAAAAGATTAGTGCCACATGTCAAAGAGCCTTGAATGCCAAGCTAAGGAGAGAGGATTCATGTATTCAGTGACTGGGACTAAAGACATGAACTACTGCACCTGCTTGATTTTTTGATTTTTTTTTTAGAGGTGAGGTCTCACTTTGTTGCCCAGGCTGGTCTCTAACTCCTGGACTCAAGCAGTCCTCCTGCCCCGGCCTCCCAAAGTTCTGGGATTACAGGTGTGAGCCTTCCGTGTGCCAGCACTATCCCAAATGATGGGGACACATGAGTGAGTAAAGTGGAAGATGGTAGCTTTTCAGAAAAGGAGCGAGGTCATCGAGACTGGCTTTGGGTGTGATAGGTCTATGTCTTAGAGTGTTTTGGGCCAGGTGCAATGGTTCATGCTTGTAATCCCAGTACTTGAGGAGCCAAGACAAGAGGATTACTCGAGGTCAGAAGTTCGAGTTCAGCCTGGGCAACATGCAAGACCTTGTCTCTACAAAAATAAAAATTAAAAAATTATCCAGATGTGGTGGCACACACCTATAGTCCCAGCTACTCAGGAGGCTGAGGCGGAAGGTACCTGAGTCTAGGAGTTGGAGGCTGTGGCGAGCAATGAGCATGCCACTGCCCTCCTGCCTAGAGTGAGACCCTGACTCTAATTAATTAACCAATTAATTAATTAAATCTAAAGAAGAATGGGTTGTGTGTGTGTTTGGGGAGAGGTGATCAGGAAGACCGGGGGCCATCGGTCAGAGCATTGTTGGGGTGAGGGTGATGATGTCTGATAAACAAAGGGGGTCTCGGGCCTGAGATAGCAGACAGGGGATCCCTGGGCTCCAGGTGGTGTTGAGGCTGCAGGAATTGGGGGCCGAGCTGTAGTGGCCCAGAGAACTCCCCAAAACTGGCTCTGCAGGGCTCACCCCAACACTGCCCAATTCCGTTGGCCTGGAGTCAGGCAACTTGTTCTAGACCCATGTTCACCTTTGACTGGCGAACTAAACTTCTTTGGGCCTGAGAATCCTGTTATGTGAAGTAGGACCCCTCCCCGCCCCCCAAAGAACCCCAGAATTACCTTTTGCAGGGCGGGCCCCTTATTGTGCAAGCTTCCCCCGCTAGGTAAGTGTTCTAGGAACCCAATAGCATCCGTGTACCAGCTAGCGTTGTTGTGGGAGGCTGTGTTCGGCTTCAATGAATTTTTTTTGGAGATTCTTTCAACACATTTGTTCATTTCATGATGGATGATTTATGAGCGCATCTGCCCACACTACTCTGAGTGTTCAGCAGTTTTTGACCTAAAACAGCAAGACCCCCACATTCCACCCTCCCTATTCACCTGATCTTGCCCTGAGCGACTTATTTTTGTTTCCCTGGATGAAAAAAGTCCTCAAAGGGAAACATTTAGCCGACGTGGAAAAGGTGAAACAAAAAAATATCAGAAGCACTAAAAGGCATCAAAATTGATGAGTTCAAAAACTATCTTGAGCAGCGGGGAAAGTGTTTTGATAGGTGTATCGCATCAAACGGAGAGGACCTTGAAGGTGACTGGCGTTTACATATATAAGAATAAGTACACAGCTTTTTAATAAATAAATTCCAGGTTTCCCTTGTACATGAAAGGGTCTTCTCTGATCATCTCCAGGGCCCTTGTCAGCTCTAACGTTCTAAGGTTTTCATGTCGTTACAAGAGGCAGATAAGCGGGACTTCCTTTCCTGTTCCCAGCATATTATATCCCAGAGTCAAAAGAGAAACCATTAAAACATCAGACTCAGATGTGTAAAATCAGGTATGAGACAACTGTTTACATTTTCTTCCTTTCTGAGAAAGCATGTGTTGAATTCTAGGCCACATGTATCTGCCAAGGTTTGCAAATAGGTGACTCAAATCATCTCATTTCATACGTGCAGCTGCTGTAATGTATACACCACACGCGTCTAGTAAAACCTTCAGCTGTTCCATATGGAATGAGAGTGACATGTGCCTCTTATTTTTAGAGGGAGAGGTCAAGGACACAGGAGGTGAAATGTGGTTGAGTCCACCGTGCTGGGACTGAAGGCCAGTTGGAAATCCTCCTATCTGAAATTTGTGGGTATTTTAGGCAAGATGGCTTAGAAGATCACAAGAAATAAATCATGGAATATCAAAGTGACAAAGAGGAGCTTCAAAAGGCCACCGTGCATTTGTTCATTCATTCGACAAATCACTCTCGCAAGATCAATCACCAACATAAACTGGCTGGGCCGCATTTCCCACTGTTGGTTGGAGTTAGGGTCTTTTTTACCCCCCGGGGTCAGGGAATACATGAACTTCAGGCTTACTCTCCATGTGGGAAAAACCCAGCGTGGAGATCAGCAACTCAATGTCCAAAGAAATGACAGCTCTCTCTCACCCCGGAGTAACGCATACCCTCGGCAAGTCACCTGAGCCCCGACCCCATCTGCCACTCGCCAGCTGTGTGACTCCGGGCAAGTGACTCAGCTCCTTTCTGCCTCAGTTTCTCCTTCACAGGGCTGGGGTGAGGATGTTACCATTTGTACGTTGTTCCAAACAGTGCTCGCTGTATAGCAGGGAACATATATGTGTTTATACCATCAACCATCATTGCTACGGGCAACACCAGGCATCTGAGAATGGGAGCATGCAGGTTCTTTGAAGGACACTTCCTCTCTGCTTCTCCTCCTCCACTCATGAATGTTCCATGGAAAACCATACATTAGACAAGACGGGGGTCAGCTGTTCTCATTTATACTTAGGAAGAGCCCAGAGGAATTTACACTGAAAAGTCTCCCGCAAGGATGGCTGAAATCAAAGTGACACGTCTCTTTAAAAAAAAAAAAAAAGGAGGTCCGAGCCAGTGGGTAGAGAGGAAATTCGAAGGCTCTGGCATGGTGCCCATCAGACTCAAGGTTTGTAATTTCAACTGTTTGCTTCAGTTATTTGAGCCCATTTCATCCTAGGTTGTTTTGGTGTGTGGGTTGTATCGTGTATGTGTTACACACGTACAGTGGGTGAGAGGACGGGAGCCCAGGAGAGGTGAGATGCTTGAGTCTGGGTCATTTCAGCGCCAACTCTTGGTTGTTATCAAAAGCAGGGCCGGGCTCAGTGGTTCACACCTGTAATCCCAGCACTTTGGGAGGTTGAAACAGGAGGATTGTTTGAGCCCAGGGGTTCAAGACCAACCGGGCAACATAGCGAGATCTCATCTCTACAAAAAAACAAAAAAATTTTTCTTTAATTTTTTTTTTTTTTGAGTCAGGGTCTCATTCTGTCACCCAGGCTAGAGTGAAGTGGCACAATCATGGTTTACCACAGCCTCAAACCTCTGGGCTCAAGTGATCCACTTGCCTCAGCCTCCCAAGTAGCTGGGACTACAGGAACGTGCCACCATACCTGGCTAATTTTTTGATTTTTTGGAGAGATGAGCTCTCGCTATGTTGCCCAGACTGGTCTTGAACTCCTGGGCTCAAGCCATCCTCCTGCCTTGGCCTCCCAAAGTGCTGGGATTACAGGTGTGAACCACCGAGCCCGGCCCCGAGAGCAAATTTCTTGAACCTTGATGACTGGAACTGAAAAATTGTGTTGATGGTCATTTCAAGGAAGGGAAGAGGGCTGGCAAGTGATCTTTTGGGTGCTCTTTTCTGTAAAGCCTATTATTCAAAGTGAGTGGGAAGCTGTGTTTCTGTAATGACTCCTTCCCAGTTGAAGGGCTGTTGCCACTCCCCGGCTACAGACATGTCCTTGGGGTGTCTGGTAGCATATGTAATCAGAAGCGCAAACACCGGAGTCAGCTCCAAGGCTCAAGCCCTAGCCTGGCCACTTGCTATCTTGAGACCTTGAAAAAACATCTTAACTTTGCTAAGCCTCAGTTTGCCTAGCTGTAAAATGGCGATAATGACAATAACAGTATCTAGCTTATCAGGCAGTTGCGAGGAGTAAGTGAGATTATTCAGGAACTTAGCACTGTGCCTACAGTACCCATGAAACAGCAGATTTCACCAGAATATCTGCTCTTGTCCCTGAGTGCCCCCGGTGAAATCTTAGGAATATTTATCTTTGGATGGTAATAGACAGTTTATTAGCTGGTTCTTATATTGGTTTTTTAAAATCTCCGGCGAGAATTCTTTTAAAACATGCCATTTGCCTCCTCCACTGTTTTTCTTCTTGGGATTTTTCTTTTTTAAATTTCAAAACAAACCAGCTATTTTAAAATATGTCTGAGTGGTTACCTATTATTCATCAGGAGGGATTCCAGGGCTTTCTGAGGGAGGATTTTACATCAGGATGCTTTGGTCAAAGAGCTGCCTGTCCTGTCTTCTTCCAGACAGCCCCTGGAAAGGACTGAGCTTCTTGTAACGTCCCCGGAGGGAGGGGGATGAGGGACTGGGAGTGCAGCCCACTGTGGCAGCATGGAGGTCGCCATCAGAAGTGCTGAGTGAGAAGGTCTGGTGTGAGGTGTGGCCATGGCCCCCGTGATCACTAGCTGTGTGACCTTGGGCAGGTTATTCCATGCACTGGTCTTCATTTGTAACACGAGGGAGCTAGCCATGGACAAAAATCAAAAATCCAGGAGGGTATTCATCCTCACTAGTTATCACAGAAACACAAAGGGACACAAAACCATTGTTTTTAAACTATTAAAGTAAAAACTGACTGGATGCAATGGCTCTGCCTGTGGTTCCAGCTACTCAGGAGGCTGAGGTGAGAGGATCACCTGAGCCCAAGAGCTTGAGGCTGCGGTGAACCATGATCGTGCCACTGTATTCCAGCCTGGGCAACAGAGTGAGACCCTCAACTCAAAAATACATAATAACGCAGACATTTAAAAACCTTAATACTCAGCATTGCTATGTTTTGATTCACTGTGAGCATGGCAGATTGGCACAAGTGCTTGGAACTGCAAAACAGAATTCTTACCGGGTCTCTCGTGAAAGAGACCAAGGTACACTTGGGGGTGAATCCTCACCTCTGTGATTCACTAGTTTCAAGGTGCAACCTTTTTGAGACTCGTTGGGATAGAAGGCAAAAATAAAAACAAAAATTGCTAAAAAACAACGTCCCCTAGATGGGCCGTCGTGGGGTTTGGGGGTAACATAGCTCCTGGGGCATGCCCAGCGAAGAGAACATAACAGATGCTGGTTGCTGCCAACGGTATGATAATGGCGATGATGATTCTGTGCACCTGACTCATGTCACCATTAATGCCACAGGAAAGAAACCATCCTCCTTCCCGTTCTCGGACTCTTTGTCAGACTTTGGCTTCTTCTCTGCTAACAGCATACAGTCCCACTTGTCCAAGGGGTTCCGACCCATCGCCGCAGGGGTCCTCAGGCAACTCTGGCTCTGTGTCCCACAGACATGTCCCTTATCACGTGCCCACCAGCACACGAGAGATGCCAGTTGCGCCCAGTCCAGCGGGCATTCGCTCAGCTCCACACACAGGTCTTGCAGGCCAGACCCCTCCAGGGCCCCCACACAGTGCAGGGAGCAACACCCACCCCTCCGGTGCCCACCATCTCCGCTTGCATCTTTGTCCAGGAAACACCAGCCAACCCCTCTGGAGAGGTCCGGCTCTCTGCCACATGCCTGCCACCCCCATCGCCCCAGCACGTTTTCCAGTGCCAGTCAAGGGCCACTGCGTTGACCAAGTGCTCGCCCCACCCAAGGGAGGCCCCAGTCACTTGTTTCCAGATGCTTCCATTTGCTTCTGAAGGAGGGTTTCTGCCTCCTCCTCAGACCCCTCCTTTGATTCGTTTCTTGTTTGTGGGTAACCCAAGCCCGGCGTGGACTAGAATCGCCACGAAGTCTTTATCTACTCAGTATCAGAGATAGCTTTTCTCGAACATTTCTTTGAATTCTTTCTCAATACCGGGCTTGTCTCTGTTCCCATTCTGCAACCTAATAAGGGCTGAAATCTGTTTTCAGTCGTTACTTGATTTTTTTCCCCCTCAGCTTTAAAAATAATTTCCGAGAGCCGTAGAACTGAAGAGCTGAAAGGACTTTGTGGAGTCCTCGGTTCATTCCTGAGAGCATTGAGGCCCGAGGGGTGAGCTGTGTGCTGTTCACGCAGGGGTGAGACACCCGAGCGAGGGACTCCCGGGAAGTGCTCCGTCCAGTGCCTGGCCTGTCTCATGCTATGTTCTCCGGCTGTGGCAGGGATTCTGAATGACCACATCTCCTCTATGTGGAGTCCCAAGGGGCCCCGGGACTCTGCAGAGACAGCCCCCACGGGGGTCCCAAGCCCACCATGCGCTCATTTCTCTCTCCCACTTCCAGGCTTTTGCAAGCGCTGTTCACGCTTCCAGGTGACTATGGCTAAGTCACACTCAATCTCTAGGTGCTTTCTCTCCTGAGTCTCTAGTTCCAGGCAGGAAACCATGCCCTGTCCCCTGCACGACCTCATATACCCTCCTGAGCCACAAATGCCCACTAGTCTTGCAACGGACCATTCCTGTTTGCCTCCATCTTTTCTAGTGGTCTGCACGTGGCATGAGGGAAGGGCAGACACACAGAGCTCACAACAAAGTGTTAATGACCTTGAAAACCTCCCCTAGCTGTGGAGACCCAGGTGCTGGGCACCAGGAGAGGGGAAGAATCCCAAGGGCAGTCAAATTCCAAGGACAGGACGGGTGTGGGGCTCACACCCATAATCCCAGCAAGGCGGGAGGATTGCTTAAGCCCAGGAGTTCAAGACCAGCCTGATAGCAACATAGCAAGACCTAGTTTCTACAAAAAAAAAAATCAAAATATTAGCCAGGCATGGTGGTGCACACCTGTCGTCTCAGCCACTCAGGAGGCTGAGGTGGCAGGATTGTCTGAGCCCAGGAGGTTGAGGCTGCAGTGAGCTGTGATTGTGCCACTGTATTCCAACCTTGGTGGCAGAGTGAGACACCTACTCAAACCGTCCCCCCGCCCCCAAATCCCAAGGACAGATGACTTCATCATCTTAGACCCAATAGCAAATGACCCTCCTCTACATTTTTCAAGACATTGGGAATAGACTTCTCATTCAAGGAAACACAGGGGGCAAATACAACGACCCCACCCAGAAGGGCCTTGCCCTCTGAATTCTCACTTTTGCTTATCCCAAATCCCACTTCTGGAGAAAGCAGTGAGCCCTTGAGAGCATCTTCACCTTGTCATTTTAGCGGCCTGGCCTGCTGGATACCCCCAAATCCTGGCTTCCCTTTGCAGGAGAGGGAAGGGAAAGTCCACAACCCTAATAGACACAGGGAGGGCAACCTAGGGGTGGGAACAGAACCCCAGTCTTGGCTTCCCTTGGTTCTGCCCTGGGTTTTCTGGCACTGCCTTTCCCTGTGTTATCTGATAGAATCCTCCCAACAAGCCTAAGACAGACAGTAACATTTCTTTGTTACTTGGGAGGGAATAACAAGACGCAAAAAAGGTTAGGAGCTTGCTGAGATCACAGAACCAGGCAAAGGCTGTGCTGAGATTCACCCAGAGCGCCAGACTCCTCATCACAATGTCTTCTGATATTTCCTACACAGACTTCTTAAAGGAATTAAGGGAGAATCTGTGTGCTCTCCATGACCATTAAACACTCGCTGATCTTAACAGGACAAGTAGGAAGTTTAAAGTGCGGGTTTGTTTGGTTTTTTTTGTCTTTGTTTTTGGAGACAGGGTCTCGCTCTGTCACTCACGCTGGAGTGCAGTGGCACAATCACGGCTCACTGTAGCTTCAAGCTCCTGGGTTCAAGTGATCCTCCCACCTCATCCTCACAAGTAGCTGAGACTACAGGTGTGTACCACCACTCCTGGCTAACCTTTTTAAGCTTTTTTTTTGTAGAAACAGGGTCTCACTGTGCTGTCCAGGCTGGTCTCAAACTCCTGACCTCAGCCTCCCAAAGCACTGGGGTTACAGGAGTGAGTCACAGTGCCCGGCCCTAATGTAGGGATTTTTAACACTTCATCTGTTTAGTGTCCCTGCTAGGGCTGCTTACCTGTCCTCGAACACACTTTTACCTCCTGTGAGGGTCAAAGACACAAGGCATCCTGCCCACACCCTCTCTCACCACAAGGGCTTTAATGCAAATTAATTTCTCCATTTTTCACATTTCTATGTATGTTTATGGATGGTTCTGTGCAATTTAATATTTCACTGAATCGTTCAGCTATGGCTATAATAATTTATTATTGTATAACAACCATGAGCACAAACACTTTGGAGCATTTGCTATCTGTTGAGTATATATTGTCTTATTTAATTTCCGTGGTGGTTTCATAAAATCAATATAAAAATCTCACTCCTTACAAACGAGGATATTGAAACTTGATGAACGTATCTGGGAAAAGTAATATATTCTAGCAGTTTAAAGTTTGAGCTCTGAATTAGTCTGTCTGGGTTCAAATCCTACTTCCTTTAGTAGGTAAATATGCACAAAGTGCTTCTCAAAGTCTTGGCTTTGTGACCTACAAAATGGGGCTGAGGCCAGGCATGGTGGCTCATGCCTGTAATCCCAGCACTTTGGCAAGCCGAGTTGGGAGGATGGCTTGGGCCCAGGAGTTCAAGACCAGCCTGGGCAACATAGCAAGACTCCACCTCTGTTTAAAAAATAAAATAAATAAAATAAAATAGGGTCAGAAGGTCTAAAGAGCAGTAGTATACATAAAGCTCTGAGCACAGGACTGGCACAGAGTAAGGTGCCCAATACCTGCTGGGCCTTTCTGTTACCAGGAAGAAGCAGGGCTGGACTGTCTAACCCAGGACCCCTGCTGGCCTGCTTTCATAAAACCCTGAAACAAGCCGAGCTCCCCCTTCCCCCCATTAAAGATGAGGAAATGGGTTCAGAAACAAGAAACATGCAGTGACTTGCTCACCATCACACAGCTGCTCGGTGTCAAAGCTGGGGTTTGAACCAAGTACAGCTTTCTTGGACATACCAATACTGCTAATCTGTTCGTTTCATGTTATCTTCTTCCAACTGCATGATAAGCTCCTTGGAGCCCAGCAAAGCCCCTTCCATTTTCCCCACATCTCCCGGATGGCCGGGCCCAGCCTCACACGGGCTGTGCCGTCCATGCACCACTGGCAAAGAAAACACTCGCTGCCCTGCACAGCCTGGCATGCCGCTCCGTCTTCAGAACCACGAGCAGCGCCAGATGTGAGGACCGAAGGAATACGTACAAGAAAGATCATTCCAGAGTCGCCCAACAGCTTGGTGCCGACTGTACTCTTGAGAAGGAAATCTCAAACAGCAACTCAAGGGGTTCTAAAAAAAACTCTGAATGTCCTACAGAACAATCACCACAGATTATTCAGTAAGTACATGGTGTATAAAAAGACAGAGATGGGGCCAGGCGCAGCGGCTCACGCCTGTAATCCCGGCACTGTGGGAGGCCGAGGCAGGAGGATTGCTTGACCCCACTAGGTCGAGGCTGCAGTGAGCTGTGGTTATGACGCTGCACTCCAGCCTGAGTTAATTAATATAAATAGTAATTCTTTAATAATCATTTATAATTATTGTCTGCTTTCTTAGGAATGATAATGTTGTATCTATGCTTTTTTCCCCAAGTCCTTATCTGTTAAAAATATCTCGATCATACTCAATGATTTATCACAGAAACAAAGAACAGAGTATACCATATGTTCTCACTCATAAGTAGATCTTGAACAATTATAATACTGTAAGAAAGGGATTGGCAGTAGTGGGAAACTGTCAGGGCAGTGG
>CAUYQG010057592.1:0-11952 GCA_963574415.1 Tarsius wallacei
TAACATACTTTAATGCAAAGTGCCCAAACATGGTCACCTTAATCACAGTGCCTGAGGAAGTCCAGGAGGAACTGGAAGTTTTTTACAGCCAGACACATGGAAGGGAAATCAATGGGATTTCCTGATTAGAAGAGCCATTAAAGACACCGATGAAAGTTAACACAGAGCGTAGGCAGGGTAAAGGTAATATTACACCAAACAGATTTCCCATCTTACCTTTCTCCCCACATTAAAGTAAGAAAATCAGACTCATCACTACTTTACAGCCCCTTCTCCTTATAACCCATTCTCTTTATTTTTTACTTGTTCTTGGTTTTCTGTTTGCTTCTCCTGATCACCGAGAAAGAAAGATGTGATCTCTGTGTTCTAAACTCCTGTGTAGAAGTCCTTTACCTGGAGCTCAGGTGTGGCTCAGCCTAAGGTTCCTGCAGCCACGTGAGCAAGGTTGATAGTACTTTGTTTACTCACCATCGCCCAGAACTTTTATGGTCTTGTGTGTAAACTAACATTAGAAATGGAAGTGTCCCTTAGTAGTGAACGAATATATTATGCTGGATGTGTCAAGTTAATATATTTTAATTCTAAAGGAAAAATAAAAATTCAATGAGGAGACAAAACAAGAAGAAGAAGGTAAGCAAATAGACCCCATGACAAAGTTTAGGAAAAATAAGTGTGTGAAGACCCAGGCCTAGGATAGGGAAAAAAGTTTTCCTCTTAAATGTGAATGTCAACTAGATTTTTGCTTATCTCTTGCCACTGTAGAACCCTCTATTTCTCCAAAGCCCTGAATCTGACTCAGGCAGAGGTCAGAGTCATTGAGAGGGAAAGTCACCAGGTAAGTAGAGCAGAGGTGGGAAGCCTTGCTGTCTCTTAGTAGTTTCTTCTTTTTTTTTTTTTTGAGTTGGAGTCTCACTCTGTCGCCCAGACTGGAGTGCAGTGGCTCTTTCCGGCCACCGCAGCCTTGACCTGCTGGGCTCCGGCGATCCTTCCACCTCAGCCTTCCAAGTAGCTGGAATTACAGGCGCGTGCTACCACGCCCGGCTAATTTTTTGATTTATTGTAGAGATGAGGTCTCGCTTGCCCAGGCGGGTCTCGAACCCGCGGGCTCAGGCAATCCACTCACCTCAGCCTCCCAAAGCGCTGGGATTACAGGCTGAGCCACCGAGCCCGGCTGTTTGAGGGTTTTTAAAGTGAATATTGGCACATTCATTCTTTTATCATTTTATACATCATTATTTTGATCATATTCCAACTTTTGAAATACACAATGTTTTGTTTTTGTTTTTTTTTGAGTTGGAGTCTCACTCTGTCACCCAGGCTGGAGTGCAGTGGCCACTCCCGGCCACCGCAGCCTTGACCTGCTGGGCTCCGGGGATCCTTTCGCCTCAGCCTTCCAAGTTGCTGGAATTACAGGCGCGCGTTACCACGCCCGGCTAATTTTTTGATTTATTGTAGAGATGAGGTCTCGCTTGCCCAGGCAAGTCTTGAACCCACGAGCTCAGGCAATCCACTCACCTCAGCCTCCCAAGGCGCGGGATTACAGGCTGAGCCACCGAGCCCGGCTTGAAATACACAATGTTAAATCTAATTTCACAGATGAAACTATGAACACTAAAAAGGCTCATAGAAGAACTTGATGAACTTCTGGAAGGAATGATTCTTTGGATTGATTCTAAAATTAGTATTTGGAATTAAAATCCTGAGGTGATTATAACCTTAGAAATTTGCTTATAAGTAAATAAATGAGAATATGCAGTTTAACATCTACCACCTCCTTTCTTCTTAGTAATGCGACAGCTAGAATTCTGACTTGGGGTGGGGGTAGTTGGAGGGAGTCTCACTCTGTTGCTCAAGCTGGAGTGCATTGGCAAGATCATGGTTCACTGCAGCCTTGACTCCTGAACTCAGGCAATCCTTCTGCCTCAGCCTCCTGAGTAGCTGGGATTATAGGTGCATGCCACCATGCCCAGCTAATTTTTTACTTTTTTTTTTGTAGAAACGAGGTCTTGCTATGTTGCCCAGACTAGTCTCGAACTTCAGGACTCAAGCAACCCTCCTCCCAAATCCTCAGCCTCCCTCAAGCAATCTTCAGCCTCCCAAAGTGCTGGGATTACAGGTATGAGCCACCACGCCTGGCCAGGATTCTGATTTTAAAAACGGATTTAAACCTAATCTAGCCGGGCTCGGTGGCTCAGCCTGTAATCCCGCGCTTGGGGAGGCCGAGGTGAGTGGATTGCCTGAGCGCGCAGGTTCAAGACCCACCTGGGCAACTTGGCGAGACCTCATCTCTACAATAAATAAAAAATTAGCCGGGCGTGGTAGCATGCGCCTGTAGTTCCAGCTACTTGAAAGGCTGAGGCGGAAAGATCGCCGGAGTCCAGCAGGTCGAGGCTGCAGTGGCTGGGAGTGGCCACTGCACTCCAGTCTGGGTGACAGAGTGAGACTCCAACTCAAAAAAAAAAAAAAAACCTAATCTATTTCTGACGTCTCATCAGTTTTTATTCTATATAAAGCAGTGAAAAAAAATGCACATCTTTCAAAATTTAAATTAACAAAATTCCACAAAACCATCTAAAATACTATGTATAATGAGTAGACAACTAAGAGCTAATGTTAAGCACCTGGGGTAATAAATAAGCTAATAGCCTTGACATGTTTCTTGAGAATTTTTCCTTTTTTCATACGTTAGGTATTCTGAGATATCTGTCGGAAGACGAATTCAACCTTTCCACCGTCAAACACAGATTAAACCCTTGTCTAAAAGTTTTCCCAGGTTGGTCACTTATTAATCTGTCATGCTCTACTTTGTTTACATGGAGCAGGGTAAAATTTTAGCTTTTCATTTTACATTCTATTTCTGCTTTGCTAGGAAGGATTCAGTCATCTTTAGCATAATCTCATTGTTGGTCTTTAATGAAGACAGCAAGGACCAGTTATCGCAAACTCTGCATTAAAACTGATAGACCATCCAATTCAGCCTTGTGCTTCAGTTACTACAAGACTTTTTTTTTTTTAAGTCCGAGTCTCACTTTGTCACCTAGGCTAGACTGCAGTGGCATGATCATGGCTCACTGCAGCCTTGACCTCTGGCTAATTTTTTTGATTTTTATAGAGACGAAATCTAACTCTGTTGCTCAGGCTGGTCTCAAACTCCTGGGCTCAAGCAGTCCTCCCACCTTGGCCTCCCAAAGTGCTAAGATTAAAAGCATGAGCCACTGAGCCCGACCAGTGACTACAAGTCTTGATTGATGACCCTGCTCATCCAAAACTTAATGTTTTCTAGTTAGGACATTCATAAGCACCTATCATAGTGTTAGCATTGTAGCTGTCGATTTTCTAGATTTTTCTTTCAGAAGCATTCTAGACACTTAAACGTTGTGGTATAAAGAAAAGTCAAGGCTCTTTTCTACGATCTCTGTCAACACCCTATTTGCAGGCACCAATTCTTGTAGGTTAGAGGAAGACTATAGACTAGACATTGTCTAAAGTTTGGAATTTTTAATGGGGCTATCTGGGAGATACAATATCTTAAGCTTCTCTCTGCTTGCACCAAGGCAACAAAATAACCCATTTAGAACTCACTGAGCCTTACAAAAAGGAACAAAACCAAAGGAAGACCGTCAAAGGCAGCTATTTGGATGATAAACAAGTCTGTTTTCTTCATACCAATTCCTGTTGCTTCTGTGGGGAAGTCTTCAGTTGCATACTTGACCCTTCTCTGCCTTGCCTTCTGCCTAGAGAGTCCGACCTGTTTAAGTTACATCAATGGTTCTCCAAGTGTGGCCATTGGAACAGCAGCTTCAGCATCACCTGGGGACTTACTGGAGATGTAAATTTTCAGGCCTCACCCCAGACTTACTGAATCATAAACTCTGGGCTCGGGGCCCAGCAATCTGTGTTTTCACAAACCCTTCTGCTGATTCTGATGCATGAAAACCTTCGAGAATCACTGGGCTACATAGCTAAGCTTCCTTGTGGCCTCTGATTGGGTTTGCTCAGTGTTGAGACTGGCAGAAAATCTGAAGGAGGGAGGAAACCGTCTGGGCATTTATTTTCCCAGCTCTCTCCCTATGAGGTCGCCGTTGTTTCCCCTAGTGGAGGCCACATCTCCTGCCCAGAGGCCTTCTCTTTGCAAGTCAGAGTAACCTCTTCCTCTTGGGCTATTGCTGTTGCTTGCCTCACAGGGCACTCCATTATCCCTTATTAGCTTCTCCAAAAGCTGCCCACACTTTTGTAAATAGTTTTTTTAATGAATTCTTCTTGATTACCCTGTTTGAGCGTGCCTGGACCATGACTAATGTAGTTCTCAATGCCAACTTTTTTGTGATGTCTTCTTTAGTGACCTTACTTTTGTGAATACCCTATTTTCCCTTACTGACTTCGTAGGCTTGTCAGAAGGACTAAACGAGTTCATATGCTTATCACAGCGCCTGGCTCATGGATGTTCAGTATCTGGTAGTTATTTGTAGAGGTGTCACAATTGTCTTTGCTGTATGCAGCCGTGAGATTTCAAAGTGTCCTCAGCTCTGCTGCCTTCTCTCAACTGTTCCACCTCTGTCCCTTGGCCTTCCAGTATTAAAGTTGACGTCCATATTGATTAACTGATTTCAGACGGAGGAATTATTAGAGCCGTAACAGAGTTCAACAGTTTGGGAATTAAACGTTAAAACTTCTTTTAAATTGTCTGACTCAAAGAACCATTCAACTCAATAATTAAGCGATGATCGTTATCTAATTTATAAAACCTGTAGGAAGGTTTTCATTTCCTTATAAACAGCCAGTGTTGCTCTTCCTTAGTGGACTCTGCGTTTGCTGACAAGAAGACATCATGAAATGATGTGTATGATGATGCAAATAGGCAAAAAATTCAGCAGAAGGGTATGAGTCTGAGTGGGTTTTAACAGAGACTTTTGTCTTGATATGTAGCTGCTCTGTGAAGGGCTGGCTTCTAGTGTATGTGGCCTGTGCAGTCATACAGAGCCCTGCATTCAAAAGGACTCAGGTTCAGTTTACTGATTTGTTTTGAAATTTTTACCAATTTTTGAATGAGATGTCCCACATTTTCATTTTGCATTGGACTCTGTAAATTATGTGGTTGGGTCTTGCTCTGCCATATTCATATTTGTTCAAGATGTCCAAATAGATGACTATCAAAAGCAAGATCTGTTATTATTATCATACCTAATTAATAATTGCTTTATTCTTCTTGTTCTCTAGATGAAAGTTTCCAAACTCCAACTGCCACCATATTAAAAAAATGTTTCTCTCCAAAATTGAAAAATAGTGCCACCTGTATCAGTACTTCTGATAAGATCCAGCACATGCATGAAATCTTCAGGTTTAGGTTGAAAATACTGAGAGGAGAACTTTAGGTTCTAACAGGAATTGCTGTTCTGTTTCTTTAGGCAACCAAGCCATAAAGACTCTGACTCACACTTACAGACATGAATGAAAAATGTTTTTCTTTGGAAAGTTTTTCTTTGAGAGTAAAATAAGGAACCATAGATATCCATTGTAGCTTAGCAATAGGTAACCGTCATCTAAACAAAAACAAAAAGTCAGAGACTATCTTTCCTGAATAACCTAAATTATTGATGGAAATAGAAATACTTTGGGTTTGAGGATAAAATTTTTCTGCAGGGTTGGAACTTGGCTATGGAAATGGAAATAATTTCTGGTTAAAAATATATTTCCTGGAGGAATAAATATCTAATATATGACATAAGGGTGACTCAGAATGTCACAGTTTCCATTTTTGGCATCTAATGCACACATCTTAGAAAAGGTTACATGTGCCAATTAACAGCCCTTTCTCACAGCTCATATAGGGTGAGGAATAGCTGCTTTTCCAGAAACTGGAGTAGAAAAACCTTAAAATTTATAAGATTATAATTTTATAATTTATGGGGCATCAGATAGAGTACCCAGAAAAATATCGCCCCAGTAGTGGGCAAATGTAAACCTAGACTAAAAACAACTCTGGTCCCATCTAACGAAGCTTAAAAGTGAGCCTTGAAAGGATCAAATTATTTTTAATTCATTGCATCCTAGAACAAAACGCAGGATAATATTAGAATATAATATTAGAAATATTAGGAATACAAACACATCTAGCACTCAACAAAATCAAGTCACAATGTATGTCACTGGCATTAGACGGCAAAGATTACCATCCATGCAAAGAAGCAAACAAATATGACCCATTTAGCTGGGCGTGGTAGTGTGCGCCCGTGGTTCCGGCTACTAGGAAGGCTGAGGCGGAAGGATCGCCGGAGCCCAGCAGGTCGAGGCTGCGGTGGCCGGGAGCGGCCCCTGTACTCCAGTCTGGGCAACAGTGAGACTCCAACTCAAAAAAAAAAATTCTATACCACGTAAGAATTTTTTTCCAGAAATGAAGGCAAAATACAATTAAGACATATGAAACTTGAAATAATACATCACCAACAGATCGACAGTATAGGACATGTTAAAGGTTGTCCTACAGGCAGAGGAAAAATGTTGCCAGATGGAAATCCGAATCTACACAAAGGAATGAAGAAACTGGAAATGATAAGTATGGTGGATAAATACAGAAGGCCTTTTTTCTGATTTTTAAAATCTCTTGTTGTTGTTGTCCCAGGTTTATTGAAAATATTAGAGCATCATAGAAAGACTCAAACAGCTTCACGTGGCTTTTTGAAGTTCATCCCAACTGTAGGCTGCTGAGTGATCTGGGGGTTGGACATATTGCCAAAGTCCAGAAGCTTCAGCATTTCCTTAGAGTCAGGATCGACTTCAATGATCTCCTGATCCAGGGCTGAGACCTCCGGAACGTAATTGTCCCTCCTTTCTCTCTCCTCCTCCTGCAACTTGATGGAGATGCAGTCCCCTCTGGATCCGCTTCATCAGATGCGTGACATAGCTGGCTCTCTTGCTGTGGAAAGCCTTGCTGGGAATAATGGCATTCTCCCTGCACACACGCTTGCTCATGTGGAAGTCGTTGCCCTGTACTACTTCTCAATGATGACCGAGCTGGCTTCTTCATGGTTTTGGTTCGAACGCGGCCCATGTTGGTGGGTCCTTGGTAAAAGAGCTTAAAATCTCTTTAAAAATAAATGTTTAAAACAAACACAATAAAAACATGTTGTGGTATTTATAACATATGTAGAGATAAAATGTGTATAAACAATAGCACACAGGCCAGGAGGGGAGAATGTGATATGGTTTTTTTTTCTTTAGACAAGGGCTTACCGAGTTACCCAGGCTGGTCTCAAACTCCTGGGCTCAAGTGATTCTCCTAATTCAGCCTCCCGAGTAGCTGGAGCTACAGATGTGCACCACCATGCCTGGCTGTAAGTGGACTCTTATAGCAATCAAGTAGTATTTGTGAAGTGGTGAAAAATTACTTGATGGTAGACTGTAACAAATAAACCCTAAAAATAACTACCTTCACATACACAGAAACTGGAACAAAAATATGACAGCAAGGAGAGAAAATAGAATCATAAGAAATAATCAAGGCTGGGCTCAGTGGCTCAGCCTGTAATCCCAGCACTTTCGGAGGCCGAGGCGAGTGGATTGCCTGAGCCCGCAGGTTTGAGACCCGCCTGAGCAACTTGGCAAGACCTCATCTCTACAATAAATCAAAAATTAACTGGGCATGGTAGCGTGTGCCTGTAGTTCCAGCTACTTGGAAGGCTGAGGCAGAAAGATCACCGGAGTCCAGCAGGCCGAGGCTGTGATGGCCAGGAGCATGCCACTGCACTCCAGTCTGGGCGACATAGTAAGATTCCAACTAAAAAAAAAAAAAAAAAAAAGAAACAAAAACAAACAAAGCAACAACAACAACACACACACACACACACACACACACACACAGCAAAAAAGAAAAAACAAGAGTTCACAGAACAAGTGGGTCAAATAGAAGTAAAATAGTAAGATGGTAAAGTTAAGTCCAATCATATCAATAGTCACATTGTCGTTCTTCTATAAGAAGCCTACTTTAGATATAAAGACACAAATAAGGTTAAAGATAAAAGAATGAAAAAAAAATATACCATGCTAACACTAATCAAAAGTAAGGTATTGTGGTTATAACAATATCAAACAAGGGGGATCTCAGAGCAAAAAATGTTACTACAGTTAAAAAGTGTCATTTTATTATGATAAAGGGGTCAATTTATCAAGGGAACATAGTATTCTAAATGTTTATATGCCTAATAACAAATTTCAAAAATACAAAAAACAAAGGAACTAAAAGGAAAAAATAAGTCAAGCCCACAATTTTATTTTATTTTATTTTATTTTATTTATTTATTTTTTGAGTTGGAGTCTCACTCTGTCACCCAGACTGGAGTGCAGTGGCCGCTCCCGGGCACCGCAGCCTTGACCTGCTGGGCTCAGGCGATCCTTCTGCCTCAGCCTTCCGAGTAGCTGGAACTACAGGCGCGCGCTACCACGCCTGGCTAATTTTTTTGATTTATTGCAGAGATGAGGTTTCGCCTGCCCAGGCGGGTCTCGAACCCGTGGGCTCAGGCCTATTTTATTTTTTTAGAGACAGGGGTTCACTGTTATTCAGACTGGAGTAAAGTGGTGTGATCATAGCTCACTGCAGCCTAAAACTCCTGGGTTTCAGATGATCCTCCTGCCTCAGCCTTCTGAGTAGCTGGGATTACAGGTGTGCACCACTATGCCCAGCTCATTTTTTAATTTACTGTAGAAATGATGTATTACTATATTGTTCAGGCTGGTCTTGAACTCCTGGCTTCAAGCAATCTTCCTGCCATGACCTCTCAAAGTACTGGGATTACAGGTGTGAGATACTGAACTTGGACAAGTACAGAATTTTAATCAGAAATCTCTAGCCAGGCTCGGTGTCTCAGCCTGTAATCCCGCGCCTTGGGAGGCTGAGGTGAGTGGATTGCTTGAGCCCGCGGGTTCGAGACCCGCCTGGGCAGGCGAAACCTCATCTCTACAATAAATCAAAAAAAATTAGTCGGGCGTGGTAGCGTGCGCCTGTAATTCTGGCTACTCGGAAGGCTGAGGCGGAAGGATCACAGGAGCCCAGCAGGTCGAGGCTGCGGTGGCCGGGAGCGGCCACTGCACTCCAGTCTGGGCAATTGAGTGGGACTCCAACTCAAAAAAAAAAAAAAAAAAAAAAGAAATCTCAACCCTCTCTCCATACTGATAGAACAAATAGAGAAAAACTGGCAAGGATAGGAGACTTGAGCAACACAATCTAATAATGATGATATTTATATAATATTTCACTCAACAACAGCAGGATATACATTCTCTTCAAGTACACACAGAACACTTTCCTACGTTGACCATATTCTGGGCTGTCAAACAAGTCTTCATAAATTTGAAAATATTCAAATATAAATATAAAGAGTATGTTTTCAGACAACAATGGAATTAAATTAAATTCAGTAACAGAGCTATCTGGAAAATTACAAGTATTTGGAAATTAAATAACAAACTTTTAAATAACCCATGGGTCAAAAAGCAACAAAAAGGAAATAAAGTATTTGAACTGAATGAAAAATACACAACATATCACAATTCATGGGGTGTGGCTAAATCAAGGCTTAGAGGTGAATTTATAGCACAAAAATGCCTGTATTAGCAAAGAAGAATGACTTTATTAAATAAATGACATTGGCTTCTATTTTTAAAACCTAGAAAAAAGAACGAATTAAACCTAGAATAATCAGAAAAGGAAAACAATGATAAGAACAGAATCAGCCGGGCTCGGTGGCTCAGTTTGTAATCCAGTGGTTTGGGAGGCCGAGGTGAGTGGATTGCCTGAGCCCGCGGGTTTGAGACCCGCCTGGGCAACTTGGCGAGATCTCATCTCTCCAATAAATCAGAAAATTAGCCGGGCGTGGTAGCGCAAGCCTGTAGTTCCAGCTACTTGGAAGGCTGAGGCGGAAGGATCGCCGGAGCCCAGCAAGTCGAGGCTGCGGTGGCCGGGAGCGGGCACTGCTCTCCAGTCTGGGCGACAGAGTGAGACTCCAACTCAAAAAAAAAAAAAAAAAAAAGAACAGAATCAATGAAATCGAAAACAATAAGAAAAATCAATGAAACCAAAACCAAATTGTTAGAGAAAATAAATAAAATTGACAAATCACTAATCAAACTGATCAGAAAAACACAGATTGCCAACATCTGTAATGAAAGAGGTGACAACTACAGATTCTATAGATAGTAAGACTAGACTGGGCATGGTGGTTCACACCTGTTATCTCACACTTTGGAAGGCTGAGGTGAGAGGTTTGCTTGAGACCAGGAGTTCGCCACAAGTTTGGTCAACATAGCAAGACCCCATCTCTACACTATAAGATTTATTAGCTGGGTGTGGTGGCATTGCCAGTAGCGCTAGCTACTTGGGTAACTGAAGCAGGAGGATCATTGGAACCCAGGAGTTCAAGGCTGCAGTGAGCTATGATCATGCCACTGCCCTATGGCCTGTGTGACAGAGCGAGACCTTGCCTTTTAAAAACCAAAACCAAAACCAAAACCAATACAAAACAAAAACACCTTTCCGGAAACAAAACTCTAGGCCCCGGTGGCTCTCCTGGTGAATTTTATGAAACACTTAAGGGAGAAATAATGCTAATTACACAAAAAAATCTTTCAGAAAATTGAAGCAGAGAAATTATTTTCAATTCGTTCTATGACGACAGTATTATCCCGATACCAAAACCACACAAAGACATTACAAGAAAGCTACAGACCAATATCCATCATATACATAGATTCAAACATTCTTAAAAGTTTTAGCTAATTAAATAAAAAGATTTAAAAATGAATAATAACTAGTGACTAATCATCACAGGAGGGCAAGATAGGTTTAAAAGTTGAAGATTAGTGGAGATACTGTCTGATACAGTTTAAATGTTTGACCCCTTCAAATCTCATGTTGAAAGTGTTGGGGGAGGGGCCTGGTGGGCGGTGTTTTGGTTATGATGGCTGATTCCTTATGAATATCTTGCTGCTCTAGGGATTATGTATAAGTTCCCACTCTATTAGTTCATGCCAGAGCTGTCTGTTTAAAGGAGCCTGGCACCTCCCCTCCCTCTCACTCCGGCTCTCTTGCCACGTGACATGCCACTCCCCTTGTCTTCTGCCACAAGTAAAAGTTTCCTGAGGCCTTACCCCCGAGCCAAGCAGATGCTGGCGCCATATGAAACCGTGAGCCAAAATAAATCTCTTTTCTTGAGGGTATTCCTTTAAAGCAACACAAAACAGATGAATGCACTGTCCATTTTTTCCATCTACTCAGATATAGCACATTGTCAGTTTTCTAGGTTATTTCTTTTGCAATGTCTGTGTCCTCCTAGGAATCTGACTGGGCCAGGCACGGTGGCTCAAGCCTCTAATCCCAGCCCTTTGAGAGGTCGAGGTGAGAGGATTGCCTGAGCCCACGCTGTCGAGCCCAGCCTGGGCAACTTGGCCAGACCTCATCTCTACAATAAATTAAAAAATTAGCTGGGCGTGATAGCGCATGCCTGTGGTTCCGGCTACTTGGAAGGCTGAGGCGGAAGGATCACCTGAGCCCTGTAGGTCAATGCTGGGGTGACCCTGAGCATGCCACTGCACTCAGCCTGGGCAACAGAGTGAGACTCCAACTCAAAAAAAAAAAAGAAAAGAAAAGTAATTCAGCATAAATTATAAAATAGTACTATATAAGAATTCAATTGAAGAATTCAATTAAAGAATTCAATAGTATTATGCCTTGCTTGTTTGTCTGCTTGCTTAAAAAGCAAAGTCAGAAGATTCTGCCTGGCTAAAGTCAGAATGTCCTTTTAAATGACTTCTATTCCACCCTAGGAAGAATGATTTTGTTTGTTTGTTTCAGATTTAGTCAGATTCTTTTTTTTTTTTTTTTTTTTTATTTGGAGTGTCAATATTTTGCCCAGGGTGAGTGCAGTGGCATGCTCAGGGTCACCCCACCATTGACCAACAGGG
>CAUYQG010057593.1:0-14121 GCA_963574415.1 Tarsius wallacei
GGTAGCGCATGCCTGTGATTCCGGCTACTCAGAAAGCTGAGGCGGAAGGATGCCGGAGCCCAGCAGGTCGAGGTTGCATTGGCCGGGAGCGGCCACTGCACTCCAGTCTGGGCGACAGAGTGAGACTCCAACACACACACAACACACAAAAAATGACTTAAACATAAAAAATTGACTAAAATTATTTCACAGATGAAAGAGACCACAGGAAAAATGCTCAATACCAATGCTAATTAATAAAAAGCAAAATATAATCACATGGAGATTAACATTTGTAAGCAATAAACACCCAAGCATAGATTATATGACAGTTAATCTATACATGTCATTAGAATTTCTGAGTAAACTTAAAATTATCCATAATCTACAACCCAGTGTATTTTTCTCATTATACATACAATGTATTAAACATTAGCACTTGGGGACAAAAACAAGGATGACATTGTCAACAAGATAAAAAAGAAAAACCAGGAAACTCAAATCCTATGAGTAGTGAAATATGTGAGTAAATTGGGTGACCCACAGCCTCAGAAAGCAGGTGTCAACAGACTAAGAAACTCTTTTCAGCATAATATTAACTAACTGAAAACTCAGAAGATATAAAACTATACTTCTGGATTAACTAAAGTTCTGACCTGTGGTGTGTTTTTCCCAACGCCACTTCTGAAAACAAACATGTCCTATTTGATGAACACCCTCCAATTCTCCAGCAACAACTGGGTGTCCAATAATTCAATTCTGACATCACCCAGCGTTAGCACGGACCCCACAAGTTCCTGTGACAGGGCTGTTCCACAACAGGGTCCTCAGTGCAGGTGCCATTTGCCAGTCCCAGGGGGCACCCTTTTGATCAACTGTGAAGAAACCCAACATTCACATCCTCAGGTTCAATAATTCACTAAAACAAGGCTCAACAAACGATGCTCAACAAACACTTTGCTTAAGGTTACCAGTGTGTTATAAAGTATACCTCAAGGACAGCCAAATGGAGGAGAGGTATACAGGTGGGAAGATTGCTTGAGTCCAGGAGTTCAAAAGCAGCCTTGGCAACTTGGGAGACCTCATCTGTACAAAAAAATAAAAACATTTAACCAGGCATGGAGGCGTGTGCCTTCAGTCCCAGCTAATCGGGAGGCTAGGTGGATGGATCGCTTGAGACCAGGAGGTCGAGGCTACAGTGAGCTGTGATCGTGCTGCTGCACTCCAGCCTGAGCAACAGAGTGAAAACTCTACTCAAAAAAATAAAAACAGCCAAAGGAGGAGAGGTATACACCTGGGGAAAAGGAGGGATGGACAGAGATTTCTCCTTTGGATGACACCACTTTCCCAGCATATCAACTTCAGCAACCTGAAGTTCTCCCGCTGCCTTTCTTTAAAAATTTCTGTACAAGTCAATCTCCAGTTCCCACCCTTATCTGACATCAGAAGAGGGGATTAAGGTTCCAACCCACTCATCATATGTTTGCTCTTTCAGGTCACCAGCCCACATCCTGAAGTTATCGAGTGGCCCCACCCTGAGTCACCACGTTAGCAGAACTTCAGCTATGATCTGAAAAGAGCTTGCTGGAAATAACAAAAGACATTACTATTGCTCAGAGAAATCCAAGGATTTTAGGACCTTTAAGCCAGAAACTAGACACAAAGACCAAATATATTTTTTATTCTATCACAGACCCAAATAAACCCTCTTATTCATAAGTCCTTTATCAAATGAGTAGAACAAAAAGATGTCTTTCTCTAAGTCAGCCCCAAGGGGCTTTTAGAATCATACAATTTACACTCTGAGTAAACCAACCCAGTGAATGTAAAACGAAGTTGCTGACAATGCTGAATTTTACCCAAATCCTGTAATCCCTATAAATAGCCAGGATTAAAGAAATCACCTCAACTGCCCATGCCCAGCTCTTTGAGTTCGGGACAAACAGCCCAAAGCAATGTAACACTGAAACCACCTATATAAAAATAATGTCAGGCCACAGGGTAAAAGCTGGAGAAGAAACCTGAGCCCTGAAAAGCTACAGCTTTGGTTAGAAATGAACACATCTGCCAGGCACAGTGGCTCACCCCTGTAATCCCAGCACTGGGAGGCGGTTTCAGACCAGCACGGGCAACTTGGTGAGACCTCGTATCTACAATAAATCAAAAAATTAGCCAGGTATGGTGGCACACACCTGTAGCTCCAGCTACTTGGAAGGCTGAGGTGGAAGGTCGAGGCTGCAGTGGCCGTGAGCATGCCACTGCACTCCAGCCTGGATGACAGAGTGAGACTCTGACTAAAAAAAAAAAACAAATCTATCATTTATAAGTTTGCGTTTATCCCAACATAGGGCAATTAGTTATATTAATGTTCTGAAGGGGGAAACTGCTGCAAGGCTGATCAACATATTCTCTCCTAAGCAACAGACCTGAGGCTGCTTGAGGACAAAAGTGACAGAAGTCTCCAGGGATCCCACCTCCCTATATCTTTCCTCCTAAACTACCTCCATAATGGCTCTCTGCACGGCGGGTAGTATCTGGTGGTCACAGGACTATTTTATAGACAGCATCTATTGTAAAACCTAAGAATGGTATTTGAAATATTTTTCAGATTCTATACTCTGATGGACCCAAGTACTCACTTGGACCCTGAACACATATCAGGAAGTTCACTCCACCAGTCATGTGATGCCCCCTCCCAGAAATTGGCTCTCCAACAGAAAGACAGTGTTGACACCCCTCCCATAACATTATCAACTAATCAACAGTCCATATCACCCTGCCAGCTGTGGTGGTCCTGTGCTGTACCTGCACAGGCTCAAGAAAGGTATCCCGAGTGGGTAGGGTGGCTTGGATAGTGATGGTAGCCGGGGTCTGGAATCAGACCTTCCCCAAAGCTAAGGTATTCTATCAGATGTGATGAGCTGTGCTGTTGACCTTGGCTAGGAGGTGACACTTGTGGGAGGGAGCCAGCTGCAACAGTGGCTGCGGGTTTCTCTCTCTGTGTGGACTCTGGTTAAGCAAAGGGTAAAAATTCTAAAAAATCTCAATAAAACTGTCTGTTCTAGGTTGTTTCTGGGACAAGCCTCCAAGACAGCCCTGCCATGTAACATACTCTAATGTTCTGCTCTTTTGCTGCAAAGATGTGGGTTTAGTTCCTGGCCATGAAATGAGTACTTTCTGGTTTGATATTCACATGACCTTTTGATTTCTTGTGTCCCATCTGCAAGGACACATGGGGTCTTTTGGTCATTGTCTGTGGGCCATCAGTCGAGACACTGAGACTCTAGGGAATGCAGTCAGATAAAAGTGTGAGCTGCAATTTGTTTATGGCTAACAAAATTTTCTTTTCTCGGAGCTATTTTTGGGGTGATTCTGATTTTGTAAAACTGCTTGACATTTCTTGTCAAGTCATAACCTTGGTTAAGGCACTTAGGAAGATATCTCTAGAAAAAGAAAAAAAAGTTTGCTTTTTTGTTTGTTTGTTTTTTAGTTGGAGTCTCACTCTGTCACCCAGGCTGGAGTGCAGTGGCACACTAATGGCCACCCCAGCATCAACCTGCTGGGCTTCAGCAATCCTGCCGCCTCAGCCTTCCAAGTAGCTGGAACTACAGGCGAGCGCTACCACACTGGGCTAATTTTTTTTTTTTTAATTGTAAAGATGAGATCTGGCCAAGTTGCCCGGGGTAGTCTGTTCTTCCCAAAGTACTGGGATTATAGGCTGAGCCACTGAGCTTGGCCTAAAGTGATACTTCTTAACAGCGGATCTCAGAGCATTTCACAGGCATGCAAGCCAGGAGGGCTGTCACAAGGATTGCAAGGAGAACTGCAAGGAAATCCTCACATGAGGATCTGCATGTCCCTGAGGCTCACCCACTCTCAGTTGGCTTTCCATGTCAGTTTTTGCTCTGGCCATCTTGGATCTGAATTTTCCTCCTTGGGTCAGTACAAACTCCCATCAGCCTTGACGCCCTAACATCCCCAAAAAACATGATCTAATGTCTGCTGGGCAAATGTAAGAGGCATCTCTTGTCCTTTCTCCTCTTACTGAGACATTTGGAAGTAGGTGGTGTCCTGGCTATGCGCGGTACCCATAGAGGGAGTCTCAAATGCCGACCCATCCACCCTGTCCTGGTACTGGCTCAGCACATGTTTTCTGAACAAGGGAGGAACAGACTACCCTGGGCAACTTGGCCAGATCTCATCTTTACAATTAAAAAAAAAAAAAAATTAGCTGGGAATGGTAGCACGTGCCTGTAGTTCTGGCTACTTGCAAGGTTGAGGTGGAAGGATTGCCAGAGCCCAGCAGGTTGACGCTGGGGTGACCTGAGCATGCCACTTGTACTCCAGCCTGGGCGACAGAGTGAGATGCCAACTCTAAAAAAAAAAGTATCACTTTGAGGTTGGGCATGGCAACTCACACCTATAATCCCACCACTTTGGGAGGCCAAGGTGAGAGGATTGACTGAGCCCATGGGTTCGAGACCAGCCTGGGGAACTTGGCGAGACCTCATCTCTACAATAAACCAAAAAAAACTTAGCCAGGTGTGGTGGCACATGCCTGTGGTTCCAGCTACTTGGAAGGCTGAGGCAGAAGGATCACTTGAGCCCAGCAGGTCGAGGCTGTGGTGGCCGTGCTGCTGCACTCCAGCCTGGGTGACAGAGTGAGACTTCAACTCAAAATAAATAAGTAAACAAATAAAATAAAAAAGAACTATCACTTATTTCAATAGGCTGAAAAAGCATCTCCCACCTGCACACATCTGAATACATACCTGTGTAACACAGGAGGATCATGGTTATGTAATCACAGAATTTGACTATTACTGTTCAGAGAAACGCAATCATGGATTGTAAGTCAGCCATGATGCTAACATTTTTCAGTTGATTGTATTCATGCTGTTATGTTTCCAATAATAACTGTTAATAGATAATAATCAGGAAATAAATGCCATTTCAGAGCTTTTACCAAGTGCTGTGGGATCTTTATGGGATGAAACAATGGAGGAGGAATTTCAAAAAAGACTGACATTATCAGGAAGAAAAGATGTCCCACACTTGAGTTAATCATTCAAGGCTGAATTCAGCATTTACAAGATGACAATCAAATTAAGACCAGAACAAATGAACGCCCATCAGTCGGCCAGTATTACCAGCAAGAATTGGCCAACTGGTGTTATTGAAAGTCTCAAAAATGTATAAACTTGCCAGTGTTGGGTCCTCATCTCCATAAACCAAAAACTTTCCGCTCATAAAGAACAACTTTTAGGAAAGAGAATTAAGTAAATATCATCAGTATTTCCCCCCACATTTCCTTCATTTTTTTTTTTTTTTTTTTTTAGAAAGCAGGATTTATTAAGCGGACAGAAAAGCTCCCACAGTGGGAGGGGACCCGAAGGGGTTGCCTATTTCTCATTTTTGAATCGGGGTCTCATTCTGTTGACCACGCTGGAGTGCAGTGGCACAGTCACGGCCCACTGCAACCTCAACCTCCTGGGCTCAGGCGATCCTTCCACCTCAGCCTCCTGAGTAGCTGAGGCTACAGATGCACACCATCATGCCCAGATTATTTTTGTAGAGACAGAGTCTTGTTATGCTGCCTAGGCTGGTCTCAAACTCCGGGGCTCAAGCAATCCTCCCACCTTAGCCTCCCGAAGTGCTGGGATTACAGGTGTGAGCCACTGTGCCTGGCCTCACCTTTTAAGTAAACAAAACCAAAACAGCTACTGCCTTTGAGAAACTCTCAGGAACTTAGTTTACTATACTATACTATTCATTCCCAAATAGTATACACCTAGTAGCAGCTTTAAAAAATTCAGTAAGTAAATCAAACAGTCCTAGAGTTGTTTGAAACTGCACACAAATTTCAGGGTACTTTTATTTTCTAGACAAAACCATAGCTTTCATCAGATTCCCAAAAACGGGCCCAGAACTCAAAGGTCAAGAATCATTGCCTTAGGAGCTGAGAAACTAAGCCAGAGTTAGAGATTATAAACTGGGCAGCATTAACACGGACATTTTACACTAAAATAAATGCTCACAGGCTAGATGATATAGTAGCCCATGGAGAGAATTGCAAATTAACATGAAAAAACAAAGGCAAAGGTATTGACACGCAGAAAGGTGAAATCATTTCAGTAAGTTGAGCACACTGGAGGGAAGCTGCTTGCTACTAATGAAAGGATTTTCAAGATTTCTCATGTAAGTAATGACCCTGAGATGTTTCATAGCCACTTGCTCTCCCAGCCTCTTAGAAAGCTACTGTCCTAATAATCATGCATCTATTTGGCATTAACCAGCATCATTTACATCGACTAAAAGCTTCCTAAAAAGCAAACTTACATTAAAATATTAAGAAATCAAATGCATCTTGTGATAGTACTTTCACCTCTACTGGAAATTCGCCATTCTATCTAAAATACATCACTGAATTAACTTTTTTGAGTTGGAGCCTCACTCTGTCACCCAGACTGGAGTGCAGTGGTACACTCATGGCCACCACAGCCTCGACTTGCTGGGCTCAGGCGATCCTTCCACCTCAGCCTTCCAAGTAGCTGGGACTACAGGCACATACCACCAAACCCAGCTGATCTCTTGATTTATTGTAGAGATAAGGCCTCACCAAGTTGCCCAGGCTGGTTTTGAACCCCTGGGCGCAGGCGATCCTTGCCTCCACCTCCCAAAGTGCTGGAATTATAGGTGTGAACCACCTGGCCAGAATTAACATTTCAAGTGGAACTATATCCAAAGGAGTAGCACCATAATTTAGGTATGTTTGAAAAAAACACTTGTTGGGCTCGGTGGCTCAGCCTGTAATCCCACGCTTTGGGAGGCCGAGGTGAGTGGATTGCCTGAGCCCGCAGGTTTGAGACCTACCTGGGCAACTTGGCGAGACCTCATCTCTACAATAAATCAAAAAATTAGCCAGGAGTGATAGCGCGCGCCTGTAGTTCCAGCTACTTGGAAGGCTGAGGTGGAAGGATCGCTGGAGCCCAGCGGGTTGAGGCTGTGCGGCCACTGCACTCCAGTCTGGGCGACGGAGTGGGACTCCAACTCAAAAAAAAAAAAAGAAAACCACACTTTAAATGCAGGATGAGTCTACTAGTTTTGATTATACAAGTTTTTGTAACTTCCAGATGTCTGCAGTGCTAATTCACTTGATAATTAAAAGGCAACTGAATCTTCTACTAACAAAAAGCATCCATTTTCATTAAGGAACTCCTTCATTTAATGAGATTTTTCTGCAATGAGGTGGGTACAAATGTGAGGCCTACACATGGAGGACTCTCGTAGGTGCACTCGTAGCTCCACTTTCCTTTTGCAAGGTGGCTGCGTCACTGCCAGCTGGCCAATACAACCAGTGAGAGAAAACACATGTCAATGTGTAAGCCAGGAAGATCACTATGCTGTCAGACCACTCTCTAGCCCTAGCACTAACTAAACATATTACTTTGGGTCTCTATTTTCTGTTCTGAAAAGAATTAGATGAGTTATCCTATAAAATTTCCTTCGAGTCCAAATTTTAAATGAAACTAACAGTCCAAGTGGAAAAGCCTTTGATGTGGAACAAATGATTCAATCAGATCACCCTATTGACACATAGAACATTCACTGACAAAGGGAACTGCCAGTATTAAGAATTCTAGTAAGGATTATTGATTAGCACACATATCCAACTCCAGTGTACAAAATTCACTTGTCACCTGGGCACTAAGATAGCCCTCTACACAAAGCATGATGCTACTGACATCTTATCAATTTCCACAATTAAAATACTTTAAAAAATGTTAACCAGTGGGGGAAAAGCCAACACCCAGGATAAAGGATTTAATCCAGTATTTATTCCACACTCATGATGATTCTCTGTAATCAGAATACAGTCATAAGAACATCAATTAATTTGCTGATAGTCTTAAATAATGCAGCATAGCATTACTTTTAATACTTCTCTGTTCTAGATTAAATTTAAAAACTTAAACAGCGATCTCCATTATCAATAAAAAAAGTTCTGAATTTTAAAAAAAGGACACTATATCAAGCTGTTCCAGAATTTAAGTATTTTCCATTTATAAAAAGGCTTTGGAAGCTTGAGGCTTAAATCCGATTCTCTGCTCAGCCGCTCCACCCTCTCCCAATTACACATTAGTCCAGGGGTCTGCAACGGCGCTAGGCTTTACACATTTTCTTCTTTAATATAGTACTTTAAAATCTGAGGAAGAATTCAAGAAAAACAAGATTACATGTCATGTATTGTTTTTCAAATAAAAAAGAAAGCTAGTGGATAAATTTTAGGCATACTAACAGTGTCCCTTTGAGGTAGAATGCTAAAAGGACTTTTTGATCAAATCACAGCCTAATTTAAACCTCTGCATCACAAACTAAATTCTCATAAATTCTCTCTAAAGGTAACTGTGGAGAATATTAAGTAGAACATGTGAACAAGAGCCTTCCAAGATAATATACAGTGGACACGAATGTTAATCCTACAACGGCTGCCTTCATGTACATCGACAGCACATAATTCTCCTGTAATAGACATCCAAGATCCATTACCAAAGTCTTTAGCATTCTATTACGAAAAGCACAGCCATGCTAACTTCAGTACACAAACCATAATCCCACACCTACAAAACAAAAATAGAATTAGTGGCAGTTTATTGCCTTATACAAATTTAACCAACATGGCAACCATGCCAAAGGAATTAAAACATTTTCAGGACATATGTACAGACTGTACATCTCAAAAACAACAAAAAGAATGCAAGAACAATCTGTGCATCATGTATCAAACTCAACAACTGGGTGAAAACATCAATGCATCAATGGGATTACAAAGGCACTTCCCTACACAAAAGAGGAAATGAAATGCAGCCTACAGGGAGCTCGAGGAGTGCGGAACTACTGCACAATCTCAACTCAGAAAGAAAAGCAGATTTAATCAAACATGGATAGGATTCAATGTGATCCACGTTTACAAAAATGTTCACACAGTCTCATCTTTGTTTTTATGCTGTTTTTCTTGGCTTTCTCGCTCTGGACTTTGGCTCCTCCGGCGGTCATGTCTGTCTGACTGGTCCTTACCATCACTGTGGTTGCGTCTGTGGGAACGTTCTTTACTCCCACTGCGCTTTCGGGACTTCTCTTTGCCGGGGCTGTGCTCCCGCTTCCTGGCCTTTTCAGCACTGTCAGTTCTTCCGTGACTGCCGCTGCGGCTCCGCTTACTTGCCTTGTCTTTGCTCTCGCCCTTGTGTCTGCTCGCTCGCTCTCTGCTCCTGCTGCGGCTGCGCTTCCCTGCGTTTCTGCTTCGACTCCTGCTCCTGTGCTTCCTCTCTCTGCTTCGACTCCTGCTGTGCCTTTTCTCCTTCTTGGACTCCTTCTTGTCCTCCCGGTGCCGCCTATCCTCCTTGTCTTCCTTATGCTTCTTCTCCTCCACCTCTCCCCTGCCTCTCTGCTCCTTGGACCTTTCCCTCGACCGGTCCCTCTCCTTCTCTCTGTCGGTACCTCTTTCCTTATCATAGTCCCGATCTCGTCTTCGACCTCGCTCGTTCTCCTTCTCTCTGTCCCGATCCCTGTCCCTTCTATCCCCTTTCCTGTCCCGACTTCGACTGCGAGTCCTGTGCCTGTCCCTGCTCCTGCTCCGCCTGCGCTCCACGCCCCGATCGAGACTTCGGGACCTCCGCCTTTCTTTCTCCCTCTCTTTGGCTTCACGCTCTAGTCGCTGGCGTTCTTTTTCTCTTTCCAATTCTCTATCAAAACTAGAAGACCCATGGCCCTCCCGGTGATGACTTCTACTTCTTGACCTTCGGGGGGACCTCCGAGGACTCAGTGATCTCCTTGGAGATCTAAGGAAGCGGCAGAAAAAGGAAGAAAATTCCAATGAATAAAACATATTGTAAAAACTCTTATCTTTTTTCATAGCAAAACTTTCATCACCATTATTTATTCAGGTCTCAGCTTACGGACATGTCAAGAATAATTGAGGCAAAAAAATTCGATTGCTCTCATTAATAGATGCACAATTTTGTAGAAAATGCCTGAAAAGGAAAATAGTAAAAACGACAAACTAATATAATAAAGAGTAAAAACAAATACCTAAGAACCTGCCAATAATTTTTCAGAACCTTTAACTCTGTATAAAAAATATTTCAAAAATAAGCACAACCCCGAGCTTCAAGTCAGTGACATGTAAAAATAAATCAATTTAAAAAAGCATAATTCAACAGTTGCATTACCTTGAACGTCTGCGTTCAATGTGTCTGTCTATTTCCTCAACACCTTCCTTCCCATCTTTCTTGATTTTTCTAGGTCGAGTCTTAATCTGTTGATCAATATTCTTTTGAACTGGAACTGGAATTCTTGGAAACAAGGTAGAAAACCATTCCAGTTTAGTGAGAAAAGACCGGAGCATTTCTCCAATGGTCATCACACAGCCTCCACCAGCCTTCACATCTAGGTCCTACAGAAACACAAAAGATATCCTAGCCGTCAAAAAAGGATTTCAATATATAGAAGAATACTATAAAAATATTACCATCTTTGGAATTTCAAGTACAAAAAAAATGCTAACAAAAATTTTAATTTTCGTATCCTAATCTAGTAATAAATGATACAGAGAAATACTTGGGCTTAGTGTGTGCATGCAGGCGAGAACAAACCCTGCAGCCTCATGGGCACTGAGGGAACTGATCTCACTCAGTTAAGAGTATAAAAAGGCCTCTGACATTTCTAAACTACATGGAACAACTGACTTAAGCTGACATCCACATACCTATTATGTATTTATATCTGTGGACATAACTGCACACATCATACCTAGCACTGTAACCTAACTACATATGAACTGCTGTAGACAATTGCTATCTAAAAGTTATCTTTTTAACAGCTCTAATATAAAATGAAGCCCTAATAAAACTGGAAGCAATAGCAAACCAACTGCCATGAAGCAGTGAGGTTTCTAATTTAGAGTTATGTAGAAAATAAATAAATGAACAAATAATTGGAAACGCATAATCCATGATGACCATTGTCTCTGAAAAGGGTCATTACCGCATGAAGGCCTTCTTGCTATGCCCTCTCACAGCTCAGGACATGTTAGTCAGCTATTGTCAGTCCCAAACCTATAGTGCAAGCACACAAGGAAAGTGAGATTTGTTATCTAAACAGGAAAACAAGAGCTATAGGTAAAACTGCTTGCACTCACACACATTTAAGTGTTCAGATATACAGTATTTCCATATATAATCGCTGCAGATATCTAAGGAAGAAAACAATAAGTTAGCTTAAATAGAGCACCTCAGGCTTGCAAACACAATAAAAAACAGATAAAATAGAGGCATTCAGAAACAAACCTAATACAACACCAGTTACAAAGAGGGACATGCTTTTTTTTTAAAGACAGAGGGGAGAGGTGCTTCAGTCTGAAAAACTCATCTAAAGAGAAAAAAACTTTAAAATTGTGATTTTTAAATATGTTTATTTCTTCTGAGTTATTAAACAGCTCAATGAACAGACAAAAAAAAGGTAGAGAAAAATTTAAAAATTCTCCATAACTAAATGACTGAGAAATTTTCCAGGTGTGCACGTAATAACAAAAACACAAGAGATTTCCACCAGAACCATCCTCTAATTCAACCAATTCTTTGAAAGAACTTTTAAAACAGACTACTGAAATACAGCAATCCAAGTCTGCTTTGTCAATTTGAAAATATAAAGTAGCAATGGAGGTAGATATATGGACAATACAGCTCATTATTGGGTACACTTTGAGACACTGGACTTCACTATGTAAGCAAATTAATATATATGATTTAAATCTAATTTAATAAAGTTTCCCAAGCCGGGCTCGGTGGCTCAGCCTGTAATCCCGCGCCTTGGGAGGCTGAGGTGAGTGGATTGCCTGAGCCCACGGGTTCGAGACCCGCCTGGGCAGGCGAAACCTCATCTCTACAACAAATCAAAAAAATTAGCCGGGCGTGGTAGCGTGCACCTGTAGTTCCGGCTACTCGGAAGGCTGAGGCGGAAGGATCGCCGGAGCCCAGCAGGTCGAGGCTGCGGTGGCCGGAAGCGGCCACTGCACTCCAGTCTGGGTGACGGAGTGAGACTCCAACTCAAAAAATAAAAAAAAAAAAAAGTTTCCCAAAGTAACTAAATTTTGAATTTTGAATTTCAGATTAGGAATATTCAACTTGCGGTTTAAAGGTTTTGTTTGTGGGTATAGTGCACCACGAATCAGAATGCTAGAATTAAGATAGTTGTCACCTCAAACAAGTCATCCAAATTCTCAGCCTGTTTGATTATCACCCAGTTCTTCAATTCTGTACTTCTATGCAAGTGGGACTATTAATATTTGGAAGAAGTTAGACTACAAAGGACTGAAAGTTTCAGAAGATAAAAAAAGAGCTACAATTAGTATTCTACGTGCATGTCTTTCATCACCTCAATCTTGAGCACACCCATCTTAAAAAATCACTATAATAACTGTACAATTCAAGATCAAAACAATACACAGAACATATTCAGGAAGAGAAAAATTTCCAGTAGTTACAAACACATTTAAATAATTTAAAAACAAGAAAACTACAGAAATTTATCCTAAAATAGATAAAAGCCACTAAGTCTTAGTAAAAGGACGGTAATTCCAAAACCATTTGACTGAAATACATTTACAGAAAATTCTGGAGGACGTTTAACCTCCAATAAACAAAAGATACTAAAAACATGAGAGTAATCAGAAGAAAACAAATTATTACCCTTGTTGACATACCTCTTCGTCATCAAGGAAGGATTCGAACCAGTCCCAAAGATCTGTAGGAGGTTGTGTATATCTAGAATTGTAAAAGACTTATTAAACTTATGTGAATTAAAATGAGACACATATTAGAAATTAAATAAATGCATACACACCTTATATACATAAATCCAAGTGCTCTAATATAGGGAGAGTCTGTGTGTGTTATAAGACCCATCACTTGCTTTCGAGTTAACTTCAGAGTAAACAATTTATATAACAGGCAAAAAGCTGTAGAAACAATTCCTCCGGTTCCAACACCTCGAACCTTCAGGAGAAACAGTTAAAAAAAAGCAGTAAAATAATTAACAGACACTTAACACCAACTGATGAATCCCATTAGGTATTAATGGCAAGCCATTATCCAGAATAAAAATGGAGTATAAGTAAACAATAACACTTTTTCTAACCCTATTCACTGGACATTTGAATTTAGTCTTTTAGAGAAATGCTTAAGATCTGCCAACAAGCTGTCATTTAGGTGTGTTACTGACAGACCTTTCATTTTCTAAATACAAGCTTAGTTACCAGACACAGAAAAACTGAAAAGTGCACGTACTTCTACTTACCCCTCCGCACATCCCTGTCTGGCCCGCTGTTTTCCTGCTTCCTTTCTCCCATGGCTCGACATGCGTGACCTGAAAATAGAAAAGAGGAACACAACAAACATGCATGCTTTGAATTTGTTTAAACATCTGCTTAAAGTAAACCCAAGCCCATAACAGAGCAGCTCTTCCAAAATTATTCTGGCATTAGGTATAGATTATGCTTACTGACATCAAATATGTAAATCATCGTTGGAAAAACTGCTTAGACATTTAAAGAGTACCACTAAAGCTACTAGGGTTTAACAAAACCTCAATAGCTTTACAGAAGAGAATCCCATCTAACTAACTTTATAAAGCACTGGTATATATGGGGGATTGGCAAATTTCCAGTCTTACTTGCTTGCAAAAAGTATCTCACAATATTTCAACTCTGTAACTTACTATGAGTTGCTTTAAAGTAATTTCATTTAAAAATACAGTTAAGTCTCCAACTTAAGGCAAAAAATATTAATGAAATGAATTTTAAGCATTAATTTGAAAAAACTTTAAAATACTCTCAATAGTTCAATGTTATAGCAATTTAAAATCAATGCTATAAAATAAAGAGAAATGACTCGAAAAAAATTTGCTAAAACAGTAACAAGTTACTTCCGATGCAAAATTACAGACCTTTTTATTTCTACATTTTCCAATCAGGATTAGGTTTATTTCTGATTAAAGATGAAATTACAGCTGGACATGGTGGCTCACACCTATAATCCTAGCACTTTGAAAGGCACCCCACCTAGGCAACATAGCAAGATCCTATCT
>CAUYQG010057594.1:0-11063 GCA_963574415.1 Tarsius wallacei
GAAGAGTCGGCTGTCCCAGAAGTGTGGCTGTGGCAAAGTCTGTCGTCACAGAGGTTTGGCACAACCAGGGTTCTCCTGGAGAACCGAGGGGTCAAGGCACCTAGCGCTAGGAATTTTTAAAACCGACAGAGAGCACTTGACCGAGCGGCGGGTGGGAGGGTGTTCGAGATTCCTGCTGGTCGAACAGAAATGGGAATCCTGCAGGGTCCACTGTGGGCCAGCAGACATGGGAGCCTCTGAGGTCCGCTGCTGCCTGACAGACGTGGGAGCCCTGGGGGAGTGGGAACCCTACGGGGTCTGCTGTAGACCAGCAGGCGTGGGAGCCTCTGAGGTCCGCTGCTGCCCAACAGACGTGGGAGCCCCTAGGGTCCGTGAGAGATGAAACAGAAGGGAAAGCCTTTTAGGGTCTGCTGTGGCCGTGAAGGCCGAGGCGGGGTGCGCTCCCCCTTGCCGAGGGGCCAGAGAGGCTGGATCCAGGGGTCAGCTCCCTCTGGTGATCCCTGGCAAGTTTCAGGCTTTTTTGTTTGGGGGGCTTACCTATCCAATGATCGCTGGTGGATGTGGCTCAGGCGTTCAAGAGGGTGGGGAAAGTCCCGAAGGCTGGAGCAGTTATTAGCGCTGAATCGGGTTCTCGCCCAAGGGTAAGAGAGACTCGCCCAGGGACGAGAGAAACCCGATCCGAGTCACGGCACCATATGAAAGTATTTGGGTGCTAATAACGACTCCACACCCATTGGGGACCAAGAGATTTATTAAAGTGGCGGCTACAGAGCTAGAGGGGTGGGGAGGGAGAGAGAGAGAGAGAGAGAGAAAGAGAGTGAGCTATGTAGGGAGGGGCTGTATTTATTAGTTTAGCGAGGGCAGGAAGAGGTCATGCTAGCATCCTATTGGGTAGAGCAGAGGGGAAATAGGGCGGGCCAAGATTATTATTGGAGAGTGCTAGCAAGTTTGAACTTTGTGTGCGCGAGAAATCGTATAGGGGGAAGCTGGAACTTAGGGCCTTTGTTGTTTCCATGTGGCCTGAGTGGTCGGTGCCATTTTGGGGGGGGGGGCTCTGACTGTTCCCTGTGCCCTTCAATTAGGATCCAATTTCATACTTTAGCAGGTACATATCCAGCTGTCAGAGCACTATATGTTGAAGAAATTATACTTTCCTTATTCACATCCTTGTCCAAAATTAATTGAGATAGATGTATGGGTTTGTTTCTGTACTTCCAATTGTTATTCATTGATCCACATGTCTATTCTTATGTCAGCATCATACTTTTTATTTCTGTATCTTTGGGAAGATTGGGAAATATGAGTCTTTCAACTTTTCTTTTTCAAGATTGTTTTGGCTATTTAGGGCAACTTGCAGTTCTGTATGAATCTGAAAATTGTTTTTTTCATTTTTGCAAAATATAGCCCTTAGGATTTTGTGGAATTAGTGTGTGTGTGTGTGTGTGTGTGTGTGTGTGTGTGTGTGTCTGGCTTCTTCAGGAATATAAACTCATGTCATCTGGGAATAATGTTGGTCTTACTTCTTCCTTTCTGGGTTAGAAGCCTTTTACTTATTCTGGTCACCTAATTGCTTTGACTAGAATTTCCAGTACAGTGCTGAATAAATGTGGTGAAAGTGGGCATCCTTGTCTTGTTCCTGATTTTAGTGGGGAGCATTTAGTCCTTTACAAATAATGTATAATGTTAGTTGTGTTTTTTTTCTCATCAAATGATTTTATTTGGATTTTTTCACTGAATTTAAATGGATAATAAAACACAGAGTTTGATTTCAAGATCTTAACGACTTGATAAATTCTATCATTTCCATGTTTATGACTCTAGGGAGACATAAGATTGTTTTTAAATGTAATATGTAAAAGCCTTTCTACTCAGTGTTAGCTAAATGTCAGAATCTACTATGTACTCTTGAAATCATGAATACAAGTGAGAGTCACAGATTTAGAAAGATTTATTACACCCTAAAGATTTCATATTGAATTAGGTAACATACAGAAGTCTCTTACATGGCTCCTTCCAAGATATCTATAACTGTACCTGAATGTCTATTTAGTTATAGATAGCTGAAGATATGGGGATTTGGGACTGAGCAAGTTGCTTTTAAATGAACTCTGTGTATTAAAAATCTAATAATATTCAGGAACCTTCAGTAAAACAATAGAGCCATAAAATATTAAATCATATTGTATAGCTATAATAATTTTTAAAAATATGACTAATTTATCAATGAATTAGATAGAGATGGAGATGGAGTTAGAGACATAGAGAGAACTGATATGAAATTTGAAAGCTAACAAATACATATGTGAAGGTCATTTATGATGTATGTGGAATTTCAAATTGTGAAGAAAAAAAAATTTCGGTAGTGGTAGGATGATTTGAAAAATAAAACACAATTTTAAAAAAGCTAAATCCAAATGTCTCAACTTATAGAAAAATAAATCATTCTTTCTCCCTGCTGCTATTTCTCCTCAAATATCTCAATGAAGGTTACTCTTTCACCTTGAAAAAAGAACAATACTAGTTACTGTAAGAACAAATAAAAACTAAAAGTAAACATCCTAAGGGAATATACCTGGAGGATCTCAAATCACTCTATGAAAAAGATAACTGTACACACATGTTTATTGCAGCACCATTCACAATAGCAAAAACTTGGAACCAACCATGCTGCCCATCAAAAGTAGACCGGGTTAAAAAAATGTGGTACATATACACAATGTAACACTACTACGCAGTCATAAAGAAGGACAAAATTATGAACTTCACAGCAACTTGGATGGATTCAGAGTCTGTAATACTCAGTGATCTACCACAGAAACAAAGAACCAAGCACCTCGTGTTCTTACTCACAAGCAGACCCTGAACAACCATCACAATATTATAGTAAAGGAATTGGCAGTAGCGGGAAACTGCTGGGAGGTGGGGGCGCACATTACATCAACAAGGGTACCTGGTCTCAAACCAGGTGATGTGGAGACCAAAGTGAGGCCCAAACCTTACCTGTACAATGACCACAAATAATTATAATGTTAGTTGTGTGTGTGTGTGTGTGTGTGTGTTTACATGTTTTTCCTTTCGTGTTGAGGAAGTTCCCTTTTGGTATTACATCATTTGATTTTCATATATTGAACCACCCTTGCATTCTTAGAATAAATCCCACTTGATCATAGTGTGTAAACCTTTAATGATTTAGACAAGATTCGGTTTCTTGATGGATTTTGTTTGCTAATGTTTTGCTGAGGATTTTTATATCTATATTTATAAAGTATATTGTCTGTGGTTTTTTTGATGTCTTTGACTGCTATACTTTTTTTGGTATACTATGAGATAACTACTACTTCACCAAGTGGTATGTTTTATTCTTCCAGAAATGGCTCCCAGTTGTACCATGGTAAATTTACTCTCAGCTTTGTGTAGTATTATAGAAAGATCCTGGGCTGGCATAATTGCTAAAAATTTGGCCTTTGAAATCAGTCAGGTCTGGGTTGCACTACCACTAACTTGTTCTAGAAGTAAGCCAAGTCTCTTAAATTTACTTGTCTTCAGTTTTTGGATTGGTATATCAAAGGGTTTGCAAAATGTGATTCCAATTCTTAAGTTCTGTGAAGACAAGGTCTGTGTCTGTCCTTGTAACCATTACTTTTCTTGTTGTTTCAGTAGATACTTGATACCTGGCATTCTGATAGCATCCAATAACTATTATTTATAATAATTATTATAAGTCAATCAATGAATGATTCTGGATCTAGTCTATTAATCAGAGAATATAGTCAAACAAAATAGGCATTGAAATATGTAATTGACAGTCTACTGCCTACAAACCCACATGTCATTTTACAGTGATAATACTTTTATGTATTCTTTGAGTCTTCCCTGAATTTTCAAGTTACTCCTAATTTAACTCTGCAAAGAGCTATTATTAACCTCACTTTACAGATGAGTCTACTGAGGCTTTAAATGGGCAAGTGACATGCACAAGTTCACATGAAGATTAAGTTGTGGAGCAAGGGTCACACAGATATCTGTACTCTTAAGTAGTATTTATTTCCTATCTAACACATTTCCTTAGTGGTGTTATCTAGTCCAATGAGTTCAAATGGTTACTATATTCTAAAGACTCTGAGTTATATCCATGGTCAGTGCCTCCATGTCAAACTTTAGATTCATATCTCTAGCTGGCTATACTGCATCTTCATTTAGATGGTGTCATGAACTGAACTGTGTCCTCCTCAAATTTGTATGGTGAAGTCCTAGCACCCCAATGTGACTGTATTTGGAGATAAGGTCTTTAAGGAGATAATTATGATTAAACAAGTTTATAAGAGTGGCAGTCTAGTCTCATAAGATTGAAATCCTTATAAAAAGAGGAAGAAATACTATATATTATCCCCCCCACCCCTACCAATCTCTCAGTCTCTCTTTCTTTCTACACATGCACAGAGGAAAAGCCAGCTGAGGACACAGCAAGGAAGCAGATGGCTATAAGCCAGGAAGAGGGACCTCACCAGGAACCAACCCTGATGGCACCTTGATCTTCTAGCTTCCAGAACCGCGAGAAAATAAACTTCTGTTGTTGCCACTCAGCTTTTGATATTTTGTTTTGGTAGCCTGAGTTGGCTAGTACAGATGGTTGATACAAATTTCAGATTTAACACTTTAGAAACTGAACCCTGCTCCAGGCCAGGCCTACTCCAGTAGTAGTTGTCTTAACTGATGGCAGCTCTATTCTTTCAGTTGCTTAGGCTAGAAACTTTGGAGTCGAGGTGATACCAAATGAGGCCCATTCTACTCATTGCACAGTATGCTAATCACTGAGATAATGAGTTTTGCAGCAGAGAAAAGGTTTATTTATGGGGCAGCCAAATGAGAAGGTGAGAGAACAGGTCTTAAATCCTTCTCCCCTAAGATGAGGTTTTAGTGATACTTATGGGACAGAGAAGCAAGGCAGTCCAAGGTGTGCAGAAATGTGGTGAGGAGTAGGGAAACGTGAGGCATTCGGTGATCTGTCCAAACCTGGTCAAGCTTCACAGGACACACGTTCACAAAATGACATCGTTAGCATGATCCGAGGATGGAGATTTTGGCCCCATGATAACAAAAGGTCACCCTTCAGACATTCATGCAGGCCCAGGTGGAGAGCCAGTGGCCTCATCTGGCTTGATCTGGACAAGAGTCAGCCTCTGAAAAACAGCTTAAGCAGTCACTATGGTAACCTACATGTCAGAGGTGTATCTGCGGAAACTAGTGGAAGTTTCATTATATATTGCTTAGCTATGTTACTTTCAGCTACATAGGTTTTAAAATAAACTAATAGCCAGCCACTAAAAGCAAGCGAGGCAAGTTAAGATTAGCGGGCCCGATCAGGCAGTCCCTCGGTTTCACATGTTGACCTCTCTCTTTCATTTCCAAGTCCTGCTTCTCATGTATAACCCTTCAGCAAATCTTTTTTACTTACTTCTAAAGATAACCAGTTAACAATCAATTTCACAACAAAATAATCATCCTATCCCAGCCAGATTTATTGTATTAAAATGTAAGTCAAGTTACAATCATCTTACTTGAAAATGACTACCTAACTCTGGTAAGAATGGCCATCATTAATAACTCAAAAAACAGGCCAGACTTGGTGGCTCAGCCTGTAATCCCGTGCTTTGTGAGGCCGAAGTAAGTGGAATGCCTGAGCCCGTGGATTCAAGACCCGCCTGGACAACTTGGTGAGACCTCATCTCTACAATAAATCAAAAAATTAGCCGGGCGTTGTAGTGCATGCCTGCAGTTCCAGCTACCTGGAAGGCTGAGGCGGAAAGATCGCCAGAGCCCAGCAGGTTGAGGCTGTGGTGGCCGGGAGCGGCCACTGCACTCCAGTCTGGGCGACAGAGTGAGACTCCATCTCAAAAAAAAAAAAAAAAACTCAAAAAACAGCAGATGCTGGAGAGGATGCAGAGAAAAAGGAACACTTTTACACTGCAGGTGGGAATGCAAATTAGTTCAACCTCTATGGGAAACAGTGTGGTGGTGATTTCTAAAAGAAGCAGAAATTGACTTTCCGTTTGATCCAGCAATTCTCCTACTCAGAATATACCTAAAGGAACTAAAATCATTCTACAAAAAAGATACCCATACACGCGTGTTTATTGCAACACTGTTCACAATAGCAAAAACATGGAACCAAATGTGCTGTCCATTGAAACTGGACTGGATTAAAAAAATGTGGTATATATACATGATGGAATGTTATGCAGCCATGAAGAAGGAGAAACATATGGACTTTGCTACAACTTGGATGGATTTAGAGTCTATAATACTCAGTGATCTACCACAGGAACAATGATCTAAGTACCATATATTCTTACTCATAAGTGGACTCTGCACATTTACCATAATACTAAAAGAAAGGTATTGGCAGGAGTTGGACACTGCCAGGGGAGGGAAGGGGGCACACAACATCAATAAGGGTACCTGATCTCAAACCCGGCGAAGTGGGGACAAAAGGGAGGTACAAACTTCACCTGTATGATGACCACTTGCATACCTAATCCTGAATTGTACCCCATATCTTTAAATTAAAAAAAAATACCTCACTGTCTTCAACCTAAATCTGTAGATACCCTGTGTTGTTATAGTGGTTTCTGAAGCCCTGTGCCTGCTGTGTCTTCACCTTGTCACCTCCATTGCCTCTTGGATGCCACTTCCCACTCCTCCCATCCTCCCTTGACTGCAGGGTAGGTGAGCCATCTATGTTTCTGCTGGTGACTCTGTCCAGAGTGGTTGCCACCTCCCAACTCTGCTTGCTCTCAGGCAAGTGCCTCACATCTGTGCTCAACCTTCACCCCAGGGGCATTTCCCATGGTTGTGATACTTAAATTGTAAAACTCACCCTTTCTCTGTTTCTGCTCTGTTTCTCTCCAGAGCACTTTTCACCACCTAAATAAGCATCCTATAAATGTATTTCCTTATTTTTACATATGTGTCTTGTTCTGTCCTAATGTAAGCTCATGAAGTTGATATCTACTTTGTTCCTTCTGCAGCCCCAGTTCCCAGATAATGGGCACATAGGTTCTGCTCAATACACATGTGTTAAAGGAAAATAAATCATTATATAAGAAAGATACCTGTACTTATATATTCACTGCAGCTCTATTCACAATAGTAAAAATCATATAACCAATCTATTTATTTCAGTACTGTTGGGGGTTACAAATAGTTTGGTCTAGGCTTCAAGTGTACCCACCATCTCCACTTGTGCACATTGTGCCCAATAGGTGATTTTTTTGGTCCCTCCACCCCTTGCCTTCCTCCCCCTTCTGAGTCTCCAGTGTCTACTATATGATTCTCTATGTCTTTGCATATCCTTAGTTTAGTTCCCACTTATAAGTGAGAACACATGGTGCTTGGTTTTCTGTTCCCGAGTTAGTTCCCTTAGGATGATGTTCTACAGTTCCACTCAAGCTTCTTGCATTTTGACTTTTTAAAAAGAGTTTTCAAGCAAAGTTTATTTAGAAAGTAAATGAGAGAGAAAGAGAGAGAAGATTCACCTCCCCAAGATAGGGGAGGGGGCCAAGGCTTGCATTTTGACTTTTTAATAATAGCCATATTGATTGCCATGAGATAGTATTCAGTGTGGTTTTTATTCTCGTTTCTCTGATGATTAGTGATGTGGAACATTTTTTCATATGTTTGTTGGCCTCTTGCATGTCTTCTTTTGAGAAGTGTCTGTCCAGATCATTCAGTTCTTGTAGGCATATTTTGTTCTAGACTTTGCATTTTTTAAATCATTTGTACTTTGAGTGCCCAAACACCTCAAACAGAAGAGTGAATTACTTTCTAGATTTTTGATTTATACAAACCTGAAATTTTCGGTATTAATATTAGTATTAGTATTGAATTGCATTAGAACTGGGAGAAGATAGAAATTTGAGGGTCTCCTTCTCTGCCTGTAAGCTCAATACTTCTCCTGCTAACAGATGTGAGCCAACCATTGCTCTGAAAGTCACAACCTAAGTGGCCAGGAGGTACCTATTTATTTCTGCCCAATCCCCTCTGCCTGTCATAGAATTAACTTTTTATTTTTCATTTTTTGTGTTTGTGATTTTGTGTGGCAAACTAATGAAAATGGTGTGAACTAATTTGCTCCAGTTGCCTTAGCAGAATACCACAGACTGAGTGGCTTAAAGAACAGAAATTCTACTCTTTCAGAATGCGTATTTTTTGACCTTTCATCAGCACACTCATTGTGAGCACTCTCTATAACCTCATGTGAGCTTTTCCCCTCAGCAACCTGCTTGGGGCATTTTTCCCCTGGTGTGTGATCTCTGAGTTCAACAACTCAGCCTGTTTTTCAATGCTCTAATACTCTCATTGTTAATTCTTTGATACCAAGAATTAGCAACTTTTAAAGCTTCTGTTGTTGATGTAAGATTAGAGGTTAACCTACAGAAATTGGTAAATTATTGTCAATAACTTAGAGCTTCTAGAGAAGCCGATGGTCTGTTAAACTAGATTATACCATTAATCAGTCAGGGAAACCTTTTCAGTTAGGTCCTGACTACAGGGATAATATCTAAGACCTTCCCCCAAGTTCTTCAGCACTGTTAGCTTTGGCTTTTGTGTCCTTCAGTTTCTGGTCATGTGACATCTTCTGCTGGGCAGCAGCACTAGAGGAAACACAGCTCTCAGTTGTGATATATTCAGGAAAGTGGTGTCATAAAGGGACATTTTCCTTTCACGTTGGCAAATATATTGTGACCACAAAGGTACATTTCACAAGTTCCAGATGAGGATCAATTAGACTAATTAGAAAATTATCTTGCGTGAAATAATGATAATGTTAAACAACTAAGCAATCATCATTTTGCCTTTTATCAAATTTGAGGTAAATTCTTTCTCTCATACAATATATGTAACAAAATTTTAATTTAGTCAAGCAGTGATTTGAAAAAATATGAAGCATAAATATCCAATTAGTTGGAATGTTAGCCTTTCTAATGGTTAATTCTTGTCTTATTGGTCAATCCTGAATAATGAAATAATTGAATCAGATTTGAAAGTCTGTTTCTCTACCCTGTGCTTAGGTAAGGAGCTGGTTTTGGGTCCATATTATCTGCCCATGAGCAGGGACTGGCTGCCAACAGATGGAAACTGTTTCACCTCACATGCTTGGTTGGGCTCCGAGCCCTGCAGGAGCGACTGAGATCAGATCTCCTGTACCTCTGGTGGGTAATGAACTGCTGGAGCAGGTTTAATGTTTGCATTTAATGTCTAAAATTTAAATTTTAATATCTACAACTTATATTTAATTGTAATATCTACAATATTTCAAAGGAACAAATTTGTCAGTTAATATTAAATATCGTAAACACTACCAACAATGCCAACCTAAGATTTATTTATAAGAATATTAATTGCAGAATGATTATAATAGAACAACTGGAAATAACACAAACTGACTGAAAATAATCATTATATGATTATACAATGGGAGTACTTTGCATACACTAGTGATGATGTTAAGAAAATGCATTTAAAAATAGCCATTCTAACAGAAGTGAGGCGGTATCTCATTGTTGTTTTGATTTGCATTTCCCTAACAATTAGTGATGGTGAACATCTTTTCATATACTTGTTGGTCATTATACCTACCTTCTCTGGAGAAATATCTATTCAAGTTATCTGCCTATTTAAAAAAACGAGTTATTTAATTTATTTATTGAGTTTCTTAATTTTTTTTTGGAAATTAATGTCTTTTCAGATATATGGTTTGCAAATATCTTTTCCCATACCATAGGTTTTCTTTTCACTCTTAATTGTTATAATATAATGCCTATAGTTAATAACCAAGTATTGTGTACTTAACAATCTGTTAAGAGCTAGAGCTCATCCTAAGTGTTCTTACCACACAATGCAAAAACAAAAACAAAAAACCCAAAAAAACAGCTACAAAAAACTGTTGGAAGTGGAGAGGATAAATATATTTATTACCTCGATTGTGGTGATGCTAACACAAATATATGCATGCTCACCAAATTGTATACATTAATTATACTCTGTTTTTAGTACATCAATCGTCCCGTGATAAAGCTGGAAAAGAAGAAAAAATGGTATTTGCAAATGTATTTAATGGCATGGAAAGACATTTGTGTAAAGGATGATCCTAATTTTGGAAAATTTTAAACCATTGGGTACATGTCAATGTTCACAAAGAAAGACTGCAAAAGTATGAATCTAAGTGCACAAGAGGGTACCTTTGGGTAGTAAGATTCTGGGTTTTTTAAATGTTTTTATTTTTTCTTATTTGTACTTTCTAGAGTTTTATACTAGGCCTATAATAATTTAATAAGCAGAAATACACATATCATTAAAAGTCTGACACTACGCCAGGCTCGGTGGCTCAGCCTGTAATCCCTCGCTTGGGGAGGCTGAGGTGAGTGGATTGCTTGACCCCGCGGGTTCGAGACCGCCTGGGCAACTTGGCGAGACCTCATCTCTACAATAAATCAAAATCTAGCCAGGTGTGGTAGCGCATGCCAGTAGTTCCAGCTACTCAGAAGGCTGAGGCGGAAGGATCGCCGGAGCCCAGCAGGTCGAGGCTGCGGTGGCAGGGAGCGGCCACTGCACTTCAGTCTGGGCAAGAGTGAGACTCCAACTCAAAAAAACCCACAAAAAAAACCACAAACAAAACAAACAAACAAACAAAAAAGTCTGACACTAATATACAAAGTGAGATAATAGTTCCTGGTTATCAGGGAAAGTAAAAAATATTTCGTGTCTTTTTCTTTTTTCTTTTTTTTTTAATTTTTTTAAATTATGGTATTATGGAGTACAGTTAGGGGTTAGGCATACAAAAAAGCTTCATTCAGGCACCCTTGATGATAAGAGGTGTCTCCCCATCCCCAGACAGATATTTATCACCATTAAACCCATCGCCCCCCCCCCATAGTTTCCCACCACTGTCAGTCATTTTCTTGTGGTAGTACATTGGATGATCAAGGTCTACTATATGAGTGAGAACATGTGGTACTTAGTTTTTTGTTTCTGTGAGAGGTCACTCAGTATTATGGACTCTA
>CAUYQG010057609.1:0-13224 GCA_963574415.1 Tarsius wallacei
AGAGAAGAGAAGGCAATCAGGGGTATTCAAATAGGTATAGAGGAAGTCAAGCTATCTCTCTTTGCAGATGACATGATTGTATACCTTGAAAACCCAAGAGAATCTGTCAAAAATCTCCTTACACTGATAAAGGACTTTGGCAAAGTCTCAGGTTATAAAATAAATGTGCAAAAGATAGTCGCATTTCTTTACTCCAATAATAAGCAAACAGAAACCCAAATAAAAAGCACAATTCCATTCACAATAGCCACAAAAAAATGAATTACCTTGGCATCTTCCTAACCAGAGATGTGAAAGACCTTTACAAAGAAAACTACAAAACACTGCTCAAAGAAATCAAAGGGGATACAAACAAATGGAAAAATATCCCATGCTCTTGGATTGGAAGAATCAACATTGTGAAGATGTCCATCCTACCTAAGGCAATCTACAGATTCAATGCAATTCCCATCAAATTACCAGCAACATTTTTCTCAGACCTATAAAAAACAACACAGGAATTCATATGGAAACACAAAGGACCAAGAATAACCAGAAGAATCCTCAGCAAAAAAAACAAAGCAGGTGGTATCACACTACAGACTTCAAACTTAACTATAAAGCTACAATCATCAAAACAGCTTGGTATTGGTACAGGAACAGGCATATAAACCAATGGAATAGAATTGAGATTCCAGAAGCAAAACCTTAGTTTCTCAACCCACTCATCTTCGACAAAGTCTCCACCACCTACCACTGGGGAGAGGAGAACCTATTCAGTAAATGGTGCTGGGAAAACTGGCTGACCACATGCAGAAGATTGTTAGATATACCTTGTATGCAAAAGCATGATCCATAAAAGTAAAAATAAATTGGCCTTCATAAAAACTAAGAACTTGTTTCTTCAAATAAACACTGCTAGGGGAGGGAAAAGGCAAGGCACATATGAAAGAAAATATTTTCAAATCATGCATCTAATAAATGTTGGGGATTCAGAATATATAAAACTAAAAAGAGGAGCAGAAGATTTGAAAAGTCACTTCACCACAAAAGTTATACTGATAGCAAACACACACATAAAAAGATGCATTTGCTTGTTACATTAGTAATCATTATAAAGATAATATTACACACATACCAGACTGTCTAAAATTAAAAACATTACCATCCTAAGGATGTGGAGCAACAGGAACTGTCATATGTTGCTCGTAGAAATTTGAAATAGTATAAAAACTTTGGAAAACTGCTTGATAGTTCTATCCATATACCTATTTTATGATACAGATATTCTAATTCTAGGTATTCATCCATGATTAAAAAAAAAGTAAATTACGTTTAAAGACTGTCATACAAATGTTCGTAGCAGTTTTATTCATATTAACCCCAAACTGGGAATAACCAATATTTCATCAGATAATAAGTGAATAAACAAAATATGGCATATTCATAAAATGGAGTACTATATTCATCAATTAAAAAATAACTCTGACACACTCAGCAAGAATGAATCTCAAAATAATTATGATAAGTGAAAGCAGACAGACGTAAAAGAGTATATACTCTGTGATTCCACTTATATAAAACAATAAAAAATGCAACCCAGTCCATGGTAACAATCAGCAGTTATCTGAGGAAGGGAACAAAGAGGAAAATGAGCATGAGATTACAAAGGAGTACTAGGATCTTTTTGTATGGGATAGATAAATTTAGTATTTTAATTGTCACAATGGTTTCAAAGGTATATACATATATCAAAACATCAAACTGTACATTCCAAATATATATGGCTTGTTGTATATAAATTATTCCTTAATAAAGTTGTTTTAAAAGGATACTTCAATAGTTTGCATTTTTTAATTTTGATTACAAAATACAATATTTATTTTTTGAAGAGTTTTTGCATACAGAGTAATGACAGCAGAAACAAAGATACATATTAAACTTTGGTATTAATGCTGGACTGGGGGAAAATGTCTTTAAGGATTCAGTGAAGCACAAGTCTCAACAATACTGAGAAACTATCAGATAAACCAGCCTAGAACAAATAAACAAAGAATGACCCAGTAATTCTTGAGCAAAAACTTGTATTAATTTTACTGAATCTTGACAGCAAAAGTAATTATTTGCTGCATCAAAAAACCAGTATCTTTTTATTCAGCACTAAAAGAACTGCCTCTTATTACACCTCTTACCCATTACTAAAGATTTATTTTGAGTCCTATGATTTTTCAAAAAGTATTCTGATCACGGAGTCATAAACTTCTGATCTTGTTTTGAAATCTCTTCAAAAAGCTTCTTGCTAATATCTTTTGCTAAACTCAAAGTCAATCATATCAAGTTTAGCATTTGATCCACCTGTAGTAATTTCACTGAGATCTTTTTTTTTTTTTGCTTCCTCAGATTGTAAATTGCAAAGCTTTATTGCCTGATAGTTTAGCCACTAACCATATGTGGCTACTACACTCTTGAAATGTGGCAAGTGGCATCTAATTGTATAATAATATATTAGATATTTTGGCTTAAATGAATTGTGTTATTGAAATTAATTTCCCCACTTTTTACTACTTTTTAAATGTGGCTACTACAAAATCCTTGAATTGAATATGTGACTTGCATAATATTTCTATTGAAAAATGTTGATCTGGAGAAGCAGAGAACAAATCCTAATCTTCTAGTAATCAGTAAAGCAGGTTGATTATATTATTGATTATTATTGATCATTATGATAATGTTATAATTTATTAAACATTTAATATTTACCAACTAGTGTTTTATATGTTTCATATAAACTAAGTCATTGTTGTCCTATAAAGTAGGTATTATTTCCTAATTTTACTGACAAGAAAAGTGAAACTCAGAGAATATAAGTTACTTGCCCAGGGCTGCACAACAAAACTGATTCAAAACAGGCCAACATCCCTGTCCTTATTGACTAATCTGTATTTCCTTCTCCATGGATTTATTGGATTTTTCTGCAACTTCTACATTGAAATTACTGTCTGTCTATTTTTTGTGCATCGTAGAGTACTACATGAAGTCTCTTAAGGAATAAAAATTCTGGAATTAAAACAATTTCTGAAGACTTTAGAAAAAATTTTGATGATATGTTACAGAGGTATTCTAATAGTACTGCTTTATTATTATTGCCTTACTGTTGAGCAGAGGAATGTAATGGCATTAGTTGAAGCTGGAAAGTCAAATGTGATATATATACATATACATATATACATATATGTGTGTGTGTGTGTGTGTGTGTGTGTGTGCGTGTGTTTGTACAAAGTGCCTCTTCTTATTTTCTTTAAGCTAGTACTTACTTTTCATTATCCCTTCTTTTATTTTCACTGATTTTTCCTTATTGTTTTAATTTGTTAAATGATGCTTTCCTTTTATTTTATTAGTTTGGTTTTCTTTTGGTACATAATATTTGGAGAAAAATATCACTACTGTTTTCAAATAATTGCCTCATTTCAGTATTGTAACACAAGAAACTTTTATACAAATTGATTCAGCTTTGTAAATTACTACTGGCCTACAAATTCTAGTACAATAAGAAATTATAACAGGACAAAAAAATATTGTAGTGGGCTTGTAGACAGTATACAGAAATGCTAGTGAAGTGAGCTTAAACTGAGCAAAGGACAAATTTTTGATCTTTAAAAATTAAACTAACTGAACTTGCAGTGGGAATACAAGGGAACAACCAATTATCAGGAGTCAATTATCAGGAGTCTGCCACTGATATTAATATGTTTGCAAGAAATTGCCAGCATAGGAAAATATGAGATTAAGAGAGATCATATTTAGGTATCGTGAATTCAGCTGTACAGGAGAGAGAGCCATTAAACTGCAGAAAAGAAACAATTTATTCACCAAAAAAGGAGTTATTGACTGGGGGGAAAATATTTTACCAAACATTTTGAAATAGCATCTCTTGAATTATTAACATTCTACTTTTTGGATATCACTCTAAAAAACTCAAAGTACCAGTTGTAAGGATATATATGCAGAATTTCTTATGGCAGTGTTTTCTGCAGTGTCAAAATTCTTTTTTGTATATAGATTGATAGATGATTTTGCCATTATATTACTTGTGATCAAATAACTTACTAGCATTTAAATATATTTTCTTATTGCTCAGTTCATGTGATAAAAATTAGCTATTACAGCATCATTGTAGTCACATGTTTGTACAATTTTAGTAAATAAATTTTGCTTTCTAAATAAAGACTGATTTTTTTAAACAAAATTCTTAAGGAAATCTAGTTTTGTTTTTTCTATGTTAATATATCTTTGTTTGCAAACAAAAAATTCTTGTATTTTTCTTTTATCCAGGTAGTAACTAAGTTTTTAGATCTGCTAGCTAATTAAGTAACTTCTTGTGTTCTAAAAATGTATTCATAGAAAACAATTTTATTTGGCTAAAACATTTTTAGCATTTCCTCTCATGAGAGACATTAAATAATTTCATGCACAACTGCTCAAAAATATTTTTAAACTTCTATAAACAAAAGATTGCCAAAATCTAACATATGCTACATGTTACTTAATCCTCCAGAGGAACTAAAGGAGCAAAACATGTCTGCTAAAGTAATTAATAATCTGTAATAGTGATAAATAGAATTTTTGCTATCAGAATGAGTCATATCCTTCTGCAGGTCACACCCAACTTATACCATTCAAAAACTTTTAGTAGACAAGAATTGCAATTAAAGTAGAGTTTTCTCTTCAATCATAACTTATTTAAAGCTGTACATTTCTTATGGGATATGTTGCAAGTAAAAACAATAAACCATTCCTTTGCAATTAGCATTATTTATATACATTTTTATTTGTATTTAAAATAAAATATGAGAATGGGCAATTAAGTTTGCAAACTTGCCTCCATTTGCTTACGTTAGCAGCACTGCATAAACAATTCAGTAAGGTTTCATAACCTTGGTATATCCGTGCCTCAGAGCTGTGTTTGTGTCAACGTGTGATAGTGTCTTGCTGAGTAGTATTCATTTTTGTTGCATGCTTTTGTGTGCTATCAAGAGAATGTTGAAGCTTGAGTTAGAGCAATGAACAAACATTAAATTCCTTGTTAAACCTCGTAAGAGTGGAATTGAAATCAGGTACATGTGAGTCCAAGTTTATGGAGATAATGCCATGAAGAAATGGGCAGTGTACAAATGGATTGAGCATTTTTCTGAGGGGAGAGGAAGACTCACTGGTGAAGAGATGTCAGGACAACCAGTAACAAACAGAACTTCTGAAAACATGGCAAAAATTCATTGAATTGTGTTTCAAAATCATTGACTGTGAGAGGAATAGCATATCAAATAAACATCGATAGAGAAACAGTTTAGAAAATCTTAACTGAAAATCTTGGCATGAGAAAGGTGTAAATAAAAATGGTCCTGAAGTAGCTCTTGCTCCCACAGAACTCTCTGTGAGGGAGTTTTCAGCCAGCAAGCTATGTTGGAACACCCTCCCTACTCACCTGATATGCCCCCCAATGACATTTTTCTTTACCAGAAGATAAAGGAAATACTGAAATGAAGTTATTTTGATAAAATTTGGGACAACAAGTATAATACAACAGACAACTCTGATGGCCATTCCAGAAAAGAGTTCCAAAATTGATGGATGGACTAGGTGCTGGTGTCAGTGCCTAGCTTCCCAAGGGAGTACTTCAAAGGTGACCATAGTGATATTCAGCAATGAAGTACATAGCACTTTTTTCTAGGATGACTTTGTGACCTCAATTGTCAGACCTCATACATGTGCATATTTTTTTTATATGTATGCATTGTGTAATGGTGTGGATTTGATTTCTAGTGTACCCATCACTGAAATATTGAACACTGTGTTCAGTATGCAATTTTTCAACTCTTACTCTCCTTCCACTTTCCCCCTTTTGGAGTACCTGATGCCTAATATTTCCATTTAACAACCAGAACTCGCTGAACCTGGGAGTGATAATTTACTTAATCCTGCGAGGATGACACAAAGCAGTTCATGAAGGAATACACCCCCATGATCCAAACACCTTCCACTTGGCCTGACCTCCAGCGCTGACGATCCAACTTTAACATGAGATTTGAAGGGGACAAATATCCAAACTATATCAAAGTTTCCAAGTTATAAGATTACATGAAATTTTCAAGGAAGTGATTTTGAAGAAGAAAAGTGGTCCAAAGATCAAACATTAAGCACTTCAATATTTAGGTGTTAGAAAAATGAACATGAATCATGTTTATTTAGATACACTTTTTAAATTAAATTTACAACATGATAATAAAAGTAGGACTGATATTCCCCAAGTTATCAGAAAAAAGGGTACCGTTGTTCAATGTTAGTTAAAATACAAATATTATTTATTGTCATGAAAAATTTTTTACAAATTTAACAGTTTAAAAAATACATTTATTCTTTCAGTTTTTCAGGTTAGAAAATCAGGAGTGGGTCAGATGAGTGATTCTGGCTTGGGGTTTCTTATCAGGTTGTAGCCAAGGGTTTCCAGTGGATCCACTTCCAAGATGAGTCACTCACATGACTTTCACAGAAAGATCTCAATTCCTTGCTGACTATTGGCAGGAGGCCTAATTTCCTCCCAAAATGGATCTCTTCATAGGTTTCCTTAAACATTTTCATAGCATAGCTTCTGATCTCCCCCAGAAGGAATCATATGATAGAAAGAGGAGAAACATCCCAATGCCTTTTATGGTATAGCCTCAGAAATCACACACTATTACTTATAAGTACAGCTCATAAACCGTGGTCCAAAATTAGGTTCTTTCTTTTGAAGGCAGAAGTATCAAAAACGTATAGACATATTTTAAAACCACAACGATGTGGATTGGTGAACTCTTTTCAGAAAGGATTATACAATAATAGTAAATATTTAAAATGTACATGCTATTTTGTCCAATAATTCTATGTCTAGAAATCTATTCTACTACACAGATACACGAGGATATATATAGAAAGATTCTTATATCTTTACGGCAGAATTTATAGTAGTAAGATTTGCATATAGCTTTAGTGTCCAGCATTAAAGGAGCACTTAAATTAATTTTAGTGCTGATATACAATGGGGGCAATATGTAGCTGGTAAAAGAATGAGGCAGACCTATATGCACTGAAATAAAAAATGAGGAAAAGTCATTATAGATTTTAGGAGAAATAAACAAATTTACAAAACATTTTCTGTAGTACTTTTGTAAAATATACATAGCAGTATGTAAATTTAAGTGGTATATTGAACAAGTATGAGTGAAGCAATATAATCATAAAGTAATTATATTTTTATAACCCTTGTACTTTTGTATTTTATTAAATTGGACAGAACACTAAAGCTGACAACATGACTTTTCTGGTCATTAGTCAGTTATACAAGGACATTTAATCAATAATTGAAATATCCAGTTTCATCTAATAGCAAAAAAGTGGGCTTGCTGAAACTTGGATACTTGCAGTGGGTGTGGAGCAGTGCATGATGGCTACTTCCATCTTTTCCACATATAATACTTATAATACTTCTTTCCTAGTAGTTATTTTCATTTTCTTTCTCCTCCAAGGTTGGAGTATGAAGGAACTAATTATGTAATGAGAGTAGCAAAGTTCTTATCTGACTGAAAATGTTACAATCTCTTTTAATTTATTCTCTGGGCTTGGCAGTTTCCATATGCATGTTGACTTTCTGTGGACTTTCATGAGTTTTTCAGAACCACTTCTTCCATTCCTATCACAGGAGATCTCTTGTATGCAATTCCCTTGACAGGAGTAAAAACTGTCTTGTTCTTAGTAGCATGTAACTTCATCCATAGTCTTGAGACATCTGGTAATAAAAGTTCCTGCTTCCTTCACAAGGGTCTCCTTGCCTTTCCTTTTATTTTCTTGGACACTATATCTAAGACTCCTTTGCCAGCTCTCTCATGTTTAGTCTACAGTGAAATATATGGTAAACAATCATACATTCTTCCCCTTGAGAGATTCCAACAGTGTGGTTGTTTTTCCAATCACACTTAGTAGTGTTCATTCTCTAAATTTTCCACACTACCCTGAAAGTAGACTGAGCATAAAACTTCAGTAGTGAAGTCAGAAAACACAAAAACTTCCTTAAGAATCTATGTGCATAGGGATTATCTTTATCAGTCATAAGTTAACTAAGAGATAGGCTGAGGGCATGTAGGGCAGTGAGTCAACAGGCTCTTCTATATTTCTCAGAACTCATGATTGTTCCTCCAAAAACTGTTTAAAAAATTATCTTCGTGCCCAGTCTTGGAAAATGGAAAAAGAATCAATATCCATGCATTTGCTTAAACTTCACATCTGAGAGTCATTTCCTTCAAACCTTGTATGCAAGCACTAATCAAGTATTAATACTGGCAGTTTTACCTCTTAAGTACCCTAAATCCATTAGCATTCCACCAACTATAGCAGTTTACCCTAGTCTAGGCCATCATCTCTCCCTAAGGTTATTGCAATATAGGTGAAATACTTATTTCTAGTCTTGCTCCTTTCAGATTTATATTCCACATTACAGCTTTAGCAATCTTCCTGAATGCAAATATGACCATATGCTTTCCACTTTAAAACTTTTCCTAGTTTCCTAATTTCCCATTATGTAAGCCTGTGTGATTCAGTATTTATTTATTAATTCTGCCTGATTTCTCACCACTCTACACCTTAAATATGATATGTAATGATATTAAGCTATGTTTAATTCCCTGTACATGCTATGTACTCTTTCTTGCATCTTAGCCCTTGCATGAAACATGCTTCTACATACTTTCCATTTTTACCTGGTTATGACCCAGTCATCTTTCAGATATAAAATGAATAGGTTGGCAATATTTCAATTTTGCTATAATAATTATGATTTCGACCCGTTGTCTTTGAGTTATTACATTTGTGATGGGTAATTACATTAGTAATTACCACAAACAAATGCACTCCAGTTAGGGTGATGTAGTCTATAGTTTTCTTTAGGGTAGATATCTCTTCCTTCTCTAACTTCCCCACGTCTACGTTGAAACCACTTTTATGCAAAACAATGGAAACTTTAACTTTACTCTGTTTATTACTTGTTTACACTACTTCTTAGAATTGCTATCTTCGTAAACATAAAAGTCATGTCTGTTTGACTCACTTGATCCCATCCTTGGTCCTTGCCCATAGTGTTCAAATATATTTGTTCAAATAATGAAAATGCAACACTTTGTTGAATGATGAGTTTTCTAGGAATCAGATAATCTGAACACCAGTAATCACTATTTAGGCTTGTGAGTGCAGATGACAGTTTTTTGTTGTTTGTTTGTTTTTAAATAAAACATATTGTGGACAGAGAACATAGACTGCAAGTTGCTTCACTACTCAGATTCCTGATATCAATTAGTATAGTTTAACAGTTAAAAGTGTGAACTTGACAACTGACAATTCCACACAATGCTAGCAAGAGTGCAAATTGGTACAATCACTTTGGTAAACTGTTTGCTAGTAGCTACACGTACATTTATAAATCCACAATTTAGAAATTCTGCTTCTAGGTTATGTACCCACGATAAATGAATGATAATTTTCAACAAAAGATGTGTATGCAAAATGTTCATAGCAGTATAATTCATAATAACATCAAACTGGAAAAGTTATAAATGTCCAAAAATAAAAGAATGGATAAATATCATGCTCATATAACAGGATACTTAAAGCAATAAAAATACTAGTGATATATGCAACAGCATGTATTAATGTCAAAATATATTGTGCAGTCGAGTGAGAAACAAAAGAATATATAGCATATGATTTATATGAGGTTTAAGAACAGGCAAAAATAATGACATATCATTATTAGTAGTCTGCATAGTCATCATCTCTAAGGGAATATTGATTGTGAAGAGGCAAAAAGGGAGCTTTTGAAGTTCTGAAAGTATTCCGTATCTTTAACAGTATAGTGGTTTTACTGATAGATATGTCTGTAAAATTTAAATTTAATGATGAAATACTTTTAAGATATTTAATTCTATCTACATTATATTTTAATTAAAAAGGAAAACACCCACATATACACAAAAACACACATAGTATGTGACTATATGCACCACATCAGGTGTCATCTATTTATTAGTCATGTGTTTGCTGGACAAGGTTACTTAACTTCCTTGAACCTCAGTTTCATCATCTATAAATTGCAAATATTAGTAAACTTATATAATAGGCTTATTTGAGAGACTAAGCAAGATCACATATGCAAAGAACTTATAACACTGTGGGGCCTAGTAAGTGTACTCTATTCTTGTTATTGTACTCTTTAGCCTCAAATGTCATTTAATGAGGGGTCTTAGTGTAGATGCAACTTTTACAGTGAAGTTTGAATGTATCCTATGAATATGTCTTATTTGGAGATTTTAGGACAGCTGAAAAAATATTATATATTTAAAATATAATACATTTAAAGGTTTTTAACTTTCTAAACACTAATAAAGCATATATGGATTAATTTGTGTTCCCGTTAGTTAGTTTGTGTTCCCGTTTTCTTCTTAAATAGTACTCTCAAATATTCTTATTTGTACTGAATATAGACTTATTGTATTTGTTTCTTTTTGCTGCTGTAACAAATTACCATAAACTTAGTGGTGTAAAACAACATTTAAAAAAAGAATCTTAAAGAACAGGATATCAGACATTCTAAAAATCAAGGTGTTGACGAGGCTGTGTTCCCTTTAGACAATCTAGAGAAAAATCTATTTCCTTTCCTTTTTTAGCTTCTATAGAGGTCACCTGCATTCCTTGACTCATGCATGACCCCATCTCTCTCTACTTTCTTTTTTTTTTTTTGGAATTGGAGTCTCACTCTGTCACCCAGACTGGAGTGCAGTGGCCACTCCCGGCCATCGCAGCCTCAACCTGCTGGACTCCGGCGATCCTTCCGCCTCAGCCTTCCAAGTAGCTGGAACTACAGGCGCGCGCTACCACATCCGGCTAATTTTTTTTGATTTGTTGTAGAGATGAGGTCTCACCAACTTGCCCAGGTGGGTCTCGAACCCGCGGGCTCAGGCAATCCACTCACCTCAGCCTCCCAAGGCGCGGGATTACAAACTGAGCCACCGAGCCCGGCTTTCTCTCTACTTTCATCATCACATCTTCTTTCTTTGATCCTCCTGACTCTTTCTTTAAAACAAACAAGCAAAAAACAAAACAAAACAAACAAAAATTATGTGGTTATGCTGGTCCCACCTGGATAATCCGAGTTAATCTTCCGTTTTCAAGATCCCTAACTGAATCACACCTTCAAAACTCCCTTTTGCATGTAAAATTTCCACAGGCTTTTAAGATTAAGAAGTAGACATCCTTGGGGTGGCATTATCTAGCCTACTACACATACCATATATAGTTGCGGCCATAACTGTCTTGCTAATACCTGAAGTTATAATCCTCAGTTCTAGTTGTGAAACAATGACAAGAAGTAGAGACCATTTTCCACATTTTGAGGTTACTAATACAAATTCTTTTTCAGAAGAACAGGGACATATACAACCCTACCCACTTCAGAAAAAGATGTTTTTCATTTTTTTTCCATAAAACTGAAGTTTCTGAGTAAAGCAACTAAGATTATGTTAAAGTATAAAGATATATAGACTTTCTCTATCTAAGTTTTTTAAGCTGTGTGTCATAATAAATTGGTTCATTAAGACATTTTGACTGTGCTGTGACATGATATTATCACCATAAATGCTGTCTCCCTGAAACAAAGATGTGTTTTGAAATAGGCTAAAATTTAGGCCTCAAAATAAAGTGCTAACAAAAAATGAAACATCTTTAAGTTCTAATCATAGACTAGTGTTTATAACCTGAAATCCTTCTAAAACATAAAGAAAAACTCAATTGAAATTTTAAATTTTAGAAAAAAGCTTATTTGATATTTATGGCAAAAATACCAGTTTTCAGAAAACAAAATGTACTTATTTCCTACCTCCAGAAAGGCTGATAAAATTGTGACAGGGACAACCCCCTTGGGTCCCCTCCCACTGTGGGAGATTTTCTGTCCTCTTAATAAATACTGCTTTCTAAAAAAAAAATTGTGACAGGGTTCTAAATACCCACCTACAAGATTATCCATCAAGTCTTAAGGCAATATAATTATCTTAACAAAAATTATATTAAAACAGTCAATGTGGTGTAGTGAAAAAATAAATGGTCTTGAAGGGAGAAAACTAGTTTTTGATCTTGGCTTTCACCTTAATCATGTACATGGGGAAATCACTTAGTTTCTCTGACCTCAGTTTCTATGCAATAAGGGAGTTTTACTAAGGTATGTGTCTTTCAAATGTCCCTACCATAAAAAATGGTAGCTCTGGAGTATGGTCTGAAATCAACTGCATTCCAAAAAAGACTGTGCCTCTTAATTTGTAATGGTTCTTACACTGCATTTAATTCAAGAATGCCACTCAGCTAACCGGTCTTTGAATATTTATCAAGAACATTCTAAAATGGTTCCTATAAGGAGAGTTTCATTTTTAATCACCACCTTACATATGATAAAACCAAGGTACAGAAGTAGATTAACTAATTTTCTCATGGTTACTGAGAAAGCCAATCATGTACCCAGATTTTAAACACAGATGATCTGATGCCAGAGTTCATGTGATTACTTTGATTTACTATTTTCTGCTAATTCAAAAGGACTTCTGATTTTAAGAAAATTCTTAAATATTGCAGGCATGTTAATGAATAAATATATAATGACAATATAATGGGTTTTATTTGTGTAACAAATATGAATCAAATGCCTTCTACATACCTAACTCTTTGCTTGTCATTAAAGATAGTAAAATACCAAAAATAAAGTCCTGTCCTCAAGAAGCCTACATTATAGTGGAATAGACAAAAACCAGACAATACATGTAATAAAAAAGGAGTCTTAATTTGACAAGCCCTATGGAAATCATGATAGGGCAAGGGAAGTAGTATGTGTCAAGGAAGGGGTGGGCATTGCAATTTTATTTTTATTTTTTATTTTTTTTTATATACAATTTTTTTTATTGTGATATTGAGGAGTACAGTTAAGGGTTAGGTACACAAATATGTCTCATTCAGGCACCCTTGTTGATAAGAAGTGCCCCCCCATCCCCAGACAGGTATTTACTGCCATTAATCCCTTCCCCTATCCCTCCCACCCCCCCATCGTTTCCCACCACTGTCAGTCATTTTCTTGTGGTAATACGTTGGATGATCAAGGTCTACTATATGAGTGAGAACATG
>CAUYQG010057611.1:0-12272 GCA_963574415.1 Tarsius wallacei
CTACATATATAGATGCATACATGTACAATATCTCTCTCCTCTACTCTTTCATCTTTTCCTGTCCCTTCCAGAATTAACCATCATTTGGAAGTTAGTATGCTCCCCGACATGCAAGCTTTCAAGCCTGCACATGCATTAAAAAATCAACAATATACTTTCATGTTTTAAAATTTTAATAAAATTTTCTGTTATTTTAAGTTTTGAAGTTTATTGATATGGATAAATATAGATCATGTTCAGGGACTAAACCAACGTGTTTCTCAGAACCTGTAGTAAAATGATTGGTAGGTATTTCTTTCTGTACCCTTCTCTATTATCCAAATTTTCATAGTGGGCAGAGACCTTATGTAATCTTCTTTATTTGGTTTTGAAATTTCTCTAAAACAATGCAGCCATAATAAGAGAAGTGAAGAACCCAAGAAGTCATGCATTAGTTCATGAAATGGCACTCAGAGAAGACAGGCATAAAGCCTGGTATATTCTATTGAGCTCTTGATGACATAATTACCATCTCATTAGCCAAAAGTTGCAGAAAGAGACATATTCTCCATGGCTGAGAAACATTTCAATAGTCTGTTGACATTAGTGGAGCCCCTTCACACTGAAGCTACACACTCCCAGACTCACCCATTAGAAGCCTGGCCAAGTCCACATTATTCATTAACTGTCTCTTTACTAAATTGGAAAAACGAATGGAGCCCTGTAAGCTGACATTAACAAATTGCAGTCATTTGGGAAAGTATTCAAATGTAAAATGTTGAGGTTCACTATTGAAATTATATTTGATGACTTGGGTTTGTTCTGGCTCATTTAAAGATATGATTTTCATAGGCCTTTATTCCTTATGGTAGATAATAACAGATACTCTAGCCAAATCATATAATAAGTTTGAATAGGACTCACTGGGACTAAGGTGCAGATTCATAGACTGTTAACGTTGGAGTAGTCCTAGGGAACATACTGGGGAAGTAGTTTTCGAACTTCTCAAAATTAATATTTTATTTTTCCTTAAGGAAAAGAGTACTTTAAAAAGTAGGTAAGTCTACTGACTCTGATGACCTCATTTTACATATTGAAAAGGTAAGGAGCAAAATGAAAAGCAAGACTTGGTGTGGTGGCTCACACCTACAATTCCAGTACTTTAGGAGGTTGAAGAGGGAGGGTAGCTTGAGCAGGGAGTTTGAGAACAACTCAGGCAATATAGCGAGACCTGATCGCTACAAACAAACAATCAAATAGACAAAATTAGCCAGGCATGGTGTCCCCAACCTGTAGTCATAGCTATTCAGGAGGCCGAGGTGGAAGGATCACTTCAGCCCAGGAAGTGAAGTCTATAGCGAGTTGTGATCTTACCACTGCACTCCAGTCTGGGTCACAGAGTGAGACTCCAACAAGAAAAAAGAAGACAGCCAGAGCTAGAACTAGAGCTAGAGATGATAGAGATAGAGATAAAGATAGAGATGAGAGAAAGAGAAGAAGGAGGAGGAGGAGGAGGGGGAGAAGGAGAAGGAGGAGGAAGTGGAGGAGGAGGAGACGGAAAGAGGAAGGAAAAAGGGAAGGGTAAGGAAAGGAAAGGAAGGGAAGGGAAGGGAGAAGAAAGGAGGGGAAGAGAAATAAGATAAAAAAGGGGAGTTACTACAATTCTTTCTCCAGATTCCAATCATAGTTGATTAGGAGAATTACTCTCGTCTCCAGTCTTCTCATAAAATTTACAAATGCTTTCTTTACATAAGAAGCTACAGAGAAAAAAAAGATATATAATGGCTACTTTGAATTTCTGTATAAAGTGGTGGGAAAAGGTGTGTGATATGTGTATGTTTGATAGATGAAGATGAAGATTGAAGTCACACACTTTACAAATAAGGTATCACTTGAAGTGGGCTTTGAAAGATGGGTGTAGATTGCATCAAATATGTTGTTATTTCTAATTGTTTCTTATTTCAACAAGGCTAAGACCTTCTTGAGGAAAGAGACTGGTCTGTATTTATATACTAAATACAGTGCTTAGAATGATGTCTGGAATGGCATATGTAAATATGGCTTGCATGCTTCAATTCAAGTTCATTTTGAGTACATACATAGAAAAAAATTTAAACATGAGTTAGAAACATTGCATGTGGTTGGTTTCAAAAATCGCACATTTTTTCCCTTGATATTTATTGGTTGCTAGATGAATTTTAACTTTGCTTTGCCTATTTTATGGAATGATTTTTTAAAAATAATCTCCATTATATCTCTCCAATAAGTCACTTTTCTTGAAACAGGTTAGCCTTCTTTTTTTTAATGGGAGTCATGCATGTGCATAATTTAAATGAGTATTTAAATTCGGTACTGGCTTTTTCATGAAATCCAATATTCTACAATATGTTGTATTTTAAAATTTTGATATAGAGTATAATATACTCTGTTCAATTCAGAAAAAGTAAATGGATGTTCCGCTAGTTTAGACATAAATGTGGAATAATAGAATATGGAGATGATTTGTTAATACAGGAAGATGATTAAAAATGCTCATGAACAGATTAAAAGTATATTACAAATGTTATCTGTGAAAACAAAAACTTATGGGGAAGAAGTCTTAGCAGTACTCAAAGTAGTAAAAAATTTCTATGTAAAGACCCCAAAAAACCAAGTTGATTATAAATAGATTTTCTTTTTAATGGACACTGGAATAAGACACACATCCATTTTTTTTAACTCATTCATTCATTTATCAAACATAAACTAAGAACCTACTTTATTCCCAAGACAGGTGTGTAAACATCAGAGAAGGCTAGTATCTTTTTAAGATAATTTTTCTCATATCTTCACAAAGTTATTGTTATTCATATACTTTAGAAAAGAGGATGCAGTACAGGTCAATTCTTCTGTTGTTTCCGTTTTTCTATCTACACACAAGTCATACACTTAAGAGGTTCCTCTCACGACCACTAAATAATGAGAGTAATTGAAATGGTATCATCTATACCACATATGTGTACTCAGTAATTATTTGTTAGGTAGCAACCAAAACCTAATTGATTCTCTGTAAACATTCTTTAACAGAAACTGTTCATGCTACATATGTTCAACTATGTGCCAGAATTTGTGGCAATGTACTAGAAAAACAAAAATAAAAGATACAGTTATTGTCTGTAAGAGGTCCTGAGACTAAGGAGTGGTTCAGATACACAAATATAACATTTCAAAACAAAAACTTGCCTAGGTATCTTAATTGAAGGAATAGCTAAAAAGTAGCACAAATGCAAAGATTGTGTTTCCTTAGGATTTTGAGCAATTGAAATGCTCTAGATTGACTGACTGAAAATTCACATTCAACCAGCAGTCATAAGAGTTTAAGAAAATATAACTGATGATCGACTGCAAGGTTGAAAACGTTTCCTTGAGCCTGGTGTTAAAGTATGTCCAGAATCTGGCTTCAAAAAAATGTCCTCAACCTCATTTTCAACATCTCCTTTTCACATATCCTGTGGTTTAATTTTTAAAATTATCAACATTTTTCAAGCAGTTGTTAACTTTTATATTCCCTTATACTTTTGCTCTTACCTTGGCCATTAGTGCCTCACACGCTATTACCTTGAAGAAAGAGTTCACTTAACTGTCAAAGTTCATTTCAAGTGTGTCCATATTAGTAAAACATTCAGTGCCAAGTTCTCTCCTCAAGCACACACATGAACACATACAGCATACTCCTATATAATAAACACAATGTCAGAATTAAACGTCCTCTATTTTGTGCATTTTATCTACTTTTGTTCCATTGCTGTTACGGTACTCATCATATTATATACAGGGTTGGAAAATGTGTCTTTTCCTCCCCTACTATACAATGAGTTACCTTTGGGTGGGGGATATGCCTTATTCATCTTCGAGTTCTCTAGTTTTCAAAGAGGTGCTCTAAAAAAGACTCAGTAAATTAAGTTTGGAGTTTTTTGAACTTTTGATAAATAAAAACAAAGTGAAGAATACCAGACTCGCTTAGGTTGTCAAAGTGTAATGCTACATGTATGTAATGCTGGTTACCCTGAAACTTATATTTTGGCCATTACTCTAATGCATCATATGGCATTATAATGGAGCACACTTGTTTTATAAAAATCATAATAGAAAAAAATTCCTAAGACTTTTGCTAATACAGTGACTTTACAGTTTTGATATTCTTAGAGAGCTAGCACTAAAATAACTCATAAAAAAGTCAATGTAAATTTTTTTCTTAAATACAGTCACACAACCACAACACAAACAATTATTTGAGATATTAGCTTTGTGTCTCTGTTTCAGAGCACATGTGGTATTATAACACTCAGGCTTTTTTATATGTTTCAAATGAAATGAGTACTTTTAAAAACAAGCAAATTTATGATTATCCTACATTCTTATATAAACGTATTCAAGGAATTAAATAACAACTTAAACACAGTACATTTTTCTATTGGAAATATACCAAGTTATATTACCTCTGTCATTTTATTTATTTTTCTATCAATCATCTATCTATTATCTATCTATTTATTTATTTCTTTGAATCAGATCTCACTTTGGTGCTCAGGCTCAAGTACAGTGGAGCTTTCATGGCTTACTGCAGCCTCAATCTTCTGGGCTCAGGAGATTGAGCCTTCTGCTTCAGTCTCCCAAGTAGCTGGAGCTATAGGCACAAACCACCACACCCTGGTAAATTTTTTTTTGAATTTTTGTAGAGCAAATGTTTCTGGGCTCAAGTAATCCTCCCACCTTGACCTCTCAAAGTGCTGGGATTACAGGCATGAGCTGCCACACCCGGTTTATTATTTGTATTTTTTAATAGGCTTTATTTTTAAAATTATATTAGCTGTACAAAAATTAACCAGATAATACAGAGTTTCCATACACTCTATTATAGTTTCCCCTATTATTAACATTACACATTAGTGTAATCTATTTGTTACAATTAATCAACCGATATTGATATAATATTATTCACTAAAGTTCATAGTTTGTTCACATTTTCAAAGTTTTACCTAATGTACTTTTTCTGTTCCAGTGTCCCATCTAGGATATTATTTAGTTACCATGTCATGTGTATAGTAACTAAGTATGCATGCATCTAGAACTATTTCTGAGTGTTTTTTATCTGGATCTGTACGTAGCCCAACAAGAATTCACACTGGTGTCTCCCACTCAATCCATTATTGCATGGATCAGTCTATCTTCCCCCACTTATAATTAGCAATTTTCTACCTTAACAGTGAGAGATGTGGCTCCTACAATCTGCCATTCATATACTTCATTGTCCAATTAAATACGTGTATGAATTACCAGAATTGTGAACCTATATCTCCATGAGAAACAACTTTAGCAACTACATTGCAGTGCCTGTGTACAATGCCTGTTGCCTTTCACAGTTTACACTCATTTCATAAGTTGCATAGCTCATCATCTTGTTCCCATACTCCATCTCCTTCGGTGAGGTTGCTTTTTACATTTATATTACAATTTAGATTCATTGTTATAGTTCATATAACTTCCTGGAATTTTTCCATCTCTAAAATAAATTTATTTTTAACTTTGCATACATTACAGTATATTCTGTGTTATAAAGTTCTAAGGGTTAAGATAAATGCATACTGTCACGTACTCACTATTATATTATCATGCAGAGCTGTTTCCCATTCCTAAATCTCCCCAGTGTTTCACCAATTTCGAAATCCATGGCAACTACTGATCTTTATACTGTCTCTATAAGTTCTGTCTTTTCAGAATGTTATAAAATTGGAATCATACAGTATGTAAACTTTGCAGGATGGTTTATTTTACTTATCTATATAAATTTGAATTTTCTCCAAGTATTTTCATGGTTAGTTAGCTCATTTCTTTTTAAAGGTAAATACTATTTTAGTGTATAAATGAACCACTTTTTACTAATTTATTCATGCCTTGGAGCATGTTTTGCTTACTTCTAGTTTGAGGCAGTTATAAATAAAGCTATAATTAATATTTGTTTGCAAATTTTGAATGGCGATACATATTTGAAAATAGATGTGTAAATATGTAGGAATGTGATTGCTAGATCAAGTAGAAAAACTGTTTAGTTTTGTAAGAAACTGCCAAACTATCCCATAAGATGGCTGACCTTTCCTTTTTCTGTTTTCATCAGCAAAGGACGAGAGTACCCATTACTATGCATCCTCACTATCTTTAGTATGGTTATATTTTGGGATTTCAGCTATTTTAATAGGTGTGTGGTGTCATTTTTATAGTTTCTTTAGTAAGGTTTCTGTTCAAATCTTTTGCTTTTTGCTGTTGTTTAGTTTTCTGAGTCAGGGGTATCACTGATGCCCAGACTGGAGATCACGGCTCAACTCATTCTCAAATTTCTGGGCTCAAAGGCGCCTCCAGGCTTAGCCTCCTAAGTAGTTATAACTATATGTGCATGCCATCACACCCAGCTAATTTTTTGATTTTTTGTAGAGATTAGATTTTGCTATGTTGCCTAAACTTGTCTTAAACCCCTGGTCTCAAGCAACTCAGGGCTTCAGCCACTGAAAGTCCCAGGATTACAGGTGTGAACCACCATGCCTTGCAATTTGCCCATTTTTAACTGGGTCGTTTGTTTTCTTACGTTGAAGTTAAGTGCCTAAAAGAAGAACAAATTTCTAATCAAAGTTGAATGGTTACAAGACATTCTGAAAATAATGAACCAACCATTAGAACTAAATATTTTAATCATTTCATGGTGATTAGCAACATGACACATATCTTTCATTCTTTGGTTTAAAGTTATACTAAGATTAGAAAATTCTAAATTATGATGTAACAAAATGATGAATAAACAATTAAGTGTGGCATAATTTAAGGATGGTGCTATATCCAGAAGTGAGTTGGAACTACAAATTGTTTATATTGTTTCTAACATATAGAAAATGTTGGAATTTAACTAGGCATGGTGGGTCACATCTGTAATCCCAACACTTAGGGAAACTGGAGCAGGAGGACGGCTTGAGGCCAGCAGGTTGAGACAAGCCTTGTAAACAAAATGAGGCCTTATTTGTACAAAAAATAGAAAAATTAGCTGAGCTGGGCTCGGTGGCTCAGCCTGTAATCCCAGCGCTTTGGGAGACTGAGGTTAGTGGATTGCCTGAGCCTGCGGGTTTGAGACCTGCCTGGGCAACTTGGCAAGACCTCATCTCTACAATAAATCAAAAATTAGTTGGGCGTGGTAGCACGCACCTGTAGTTCCAGCTACTCGGAAGGCTGAGGCGGAAGGATTGCCGGAGCCCAGCAGGTCGAGGCTGCGGTGGCCGGGAGCAGTCACTGCACTCCAGTCTGGGCGACGGAGTGAGACTCTAACTCAAAAAAAAAAAAAAAAAGAAAAATTAGCTGGGCATGGTGGCATATACCAATAGTCTCAGCTATGCAGGAGGCTGAGGAGGGAAGATCACTTGATCCCAGGAGTTCAAGGCTGTGGGGAGCTGTGATTGTGCCAGTGCCTTCCAGTGTGGGCAACAGAATGAAATCCTATCAGAAAGAAAGAAAGAAAAGAAAGGAAAGAAAGAAAGGAAGGAAGGAAAGAAATTAAAAAAGAAGGGAGGGAGGGAGGGAACAAGGGAGGGAAGAAAAAAAGAAAATGCTGGAATTTAAGAATTTACTTAACCTAAATTTTATTTACCTTGGTAAGTAGAAAGCCAATGAACAATAGCAATTATAATTATAACTAACATTTATCAATGACTTATTTCATTTATTAACTACTTATTTGTCAAGAATTGTTGTGCTTAAGTGCATCAAAAATATTATCTTATTTGGCACATAACTCTTTCAGTTTAAAGTCATTTTCACTTATATTTTGTGAATGAATAATTTCACTAGAAATGCTATTCCACTTTCATAATGGGAAATTCTGTCACAGGCTGTCGTCATGTGGTAGGCCATGCTATCCTGAGCCAGGTGAGTTATTTAGCTTTGCATTAGTATGTTAGAAAACTTATTGAATGTAATGTTTATTTGGTGAAACGAGCAATTAAAATGAATTCTGCCAAGAATGAAGAACCATGGAAGAATCTTTTTATTTTAATTTGTGTTCTCATCTCCAATTGCTGAGACAAGTCTGCTAACACTTTGATCACCAAAGGTAAGAACAGACATGATGGCCATGGCCTGAGGGTACCATAAGTGTACAGAAAGGGGAAGACAGAAACAGAAAAGAAGAATGTGTACACTTTATGCCAGGCACTACCTTAGTCAATTTTAGTAAACTATGTGGTTTAAGCCTATTAACAACTTTAAGAGTTAAGTTTTTCAGATGAGGACACTAATGACCTTAGAAGTAAAATTACTTGTCCAAGCATATACAGGTCATTAGTAAACAATATAACCCTTCAGTCTCTGATTTTAGTGTCTATAGTTCTTTCTGCTGTATTACATATACTGATTTTATTAAGGGGAAAAATTTAAGGTTGTCACCAGCATTTTAAGAATGGTTAGAAAAGAAACCATCAAGAGAGTGGGAAGTCAGCCCACAGAATGGAAAAAAAAATATTTGTCAGCTGTATATCTGACAAAGGCCCAACATCCAGAATCTATAAGAAACTCAAATGTGACAGAAGAAAAACAAAACCAAACAAAAACAACTCCATTAAAAAATGGGCAAAATACATGAACAGAACACTTCTCAAAAGATGATATAAGAGCAGTCAACGGATACATGAAAGAATGCTCAGCCCCACTAATCATCAGAGAAATGAAAATCAAAGCCAAACTGAGATACCATTTAACGCTGGTAAGAATGGCCATCATTAATAAAACAAAAAACAATAGATGCTGGTGAGGATATGGAAAAAACAGAACATTTCTACACTGTTGGTGGGAATGCAAACTAATTCAGCCTCTATGGAAAACAGTATGGCAATTGCTAAAAGAACTAGGAATTGACATTCCATAGGACCCAGCAATCCCCCTTCTGGGAATATACCTGAAGGAACTCAAATCATTCTACAAGAAAGACACCTACTTACATATGTTTATCGCAGCACAATTCACAATAGCAAAAACTTGGAACCAACTGTGCTGCCCATCAAAACTGGACTGGATAAAAAGAGATGTGGTACATATACACAATGGAATACTATGCAACCATAAAGAAGGACAAAATTATGGACTTTGCAGCAACTTTGATGGATTTGGAGTCTATCATATTTAGTGATCTATCACAGAAACAAAAAACTGAGTACCACACGTTCTCACTCATAAGTGGATCCCAAACATCTATCATAATGCTGGAAAAAAAAAGTTTGGCAGTATCATGATAACATAACATCAGTAAGAGTGCCTGATCTTAATCCAGGAGAAGTGAAATCCAATCCTGATTTGTACCCCACAACTTTAAAATTAAATTAAATTAAATTTTAAAAAGAATGACTAGCAAAGTGGGAGAATTTATATATCTGTAGACAGTTCTTGCAAACACTCTGAGGATATTACATGCCTAATGGAGGATTGAGTTCAACTTGAAGCTATAGGGATCCAGTGAACTGAGCTAGAATTCTAAGACAGGATGCCATCTGGTTCATAGCCATATCCACTAGATTAGGCTGTATAGTCAAAATAGTTATGAAGACAAGAAATATTTGCCTCTTGTTAGGATTTGAATTGCTAAGTACTCCAAATTGCTCACTGGTTTCTTTGCAATCTCTACATGGATCACCTTGCAAGTATATGATCATGAACCCCTCACGTATTAGGAGTCTATATGGGCACTTAGGTTTTATAACATGAAGTTTTATAAGCTTTCTTTAGAATTGGCTGAGCTCTCTCTGTTAGAACATTACATTAGTAACTTACCCTTAGAGCGGGATAATCACACTAATACAGACATGGGTAGAACATAAACACAATCTTTGCTCATGTCTAGATAGCTCAAGTGAAGCTGGACTATTACAATTTCTCTTACAATGCAGTAAATGTTGAGAGGAGCAGGAGTGAGCTTTGTTTTTTTATGGTTGGTATATTTCCTAAAACACTTTCTCTTTCCTTCCCAATTCTTTTTCTACTTTCTTCTAAATTGGTGTCTCTTTAGATGAAGGTAATATTTCAAACTATAACACACTAAGCCTTTTTGAAGCATTCAAATAAATTATGTTATAATTAATATCTAGATTGATCTGTCTCATAGAAAAATCACCTAGTGTAATTGTATATTCTTTTTGAAAGCTAATAGATTGTAAGTGATGCTTTTATGTGGAAACAAATAATTAGAATTAAGTGTTTGCTTACAGAAATTTTATCAAAAAATGATAAGTGAAGCAAAATTTATTATGCCATAACATGGATTTTAAAACATTTAATTTCAGCAATATATATTAAAGGAAGTTATAATTAACTCTAAAAAGTCAAATGGAGAACACAAAACAAAGCAAAATGTTCATCCCCTAGATTTATGGCCTATAATTTATTTTATTTGATTCAAGCTATCTCTTTAAATAGTAGTGGCAGGATCACAAGTCATTTTGAAATGTCATAAAAATGTTCCATGTTTGTACTTTAAAGGACCTTAGAGAGACTATTGGAAGCTTTGTACCTTCTTTGTTCAATGATCCACTTGCAGGTTATTCTGAACCTTCCTGGAAAAAGATTAAAGTAAGATGGCATTTTAAAAATGATCCTTCATTCAGAAACCTATTTGAATGATAGACTAGGTGAGGTATAGTTATATCATCACAGCAGAAGCCAATTCCTCTTGTCAAATTTCACATGCATTTTTATTTCTAGATTTATTATTTCTACTTTTGCTCAAATACCAACACATAAAGAGTGTCCACAGATATTAGAGTCTAACAATGCATTTTGGGAATTTAATACATATTAAAGACCTGAAGAACAGTAGTAATAAAAGAGTTCTAACAAATTCCTTATGAAGGAAGAAAAATTCTGCTACATAAAACAAAAGCTAAAAAAAAAAAAAATTTTTTTGATAGAGGTAGATATTTTGTTTCTTTACTTTTAATAGGGCCATAAATACTTTACCATCAAAATTGACAAAATGTCGATAAAGTAATAAAAAATCCCCTGACTTAGAATTTCTTGCTTAGAAATGTTTGCATTAAATTCAGAGGTAGATCAAATATGTTTAAGTCATTTTTTTGGCCTTTTTTTCCTCACATTGACTTGCGACACTTCAGAAGAGATAACCTTGTTGTTAAAAAGGATATTAGCTAGTATAAGAGAGAGAGATTAGATTATGGACAATATGCTAAGAACAGCAACAAAAAAATACGTTTGGATAGAAAGATAGAGATAATTTAAGTAAATGCCCACAACTTGACCATAATATCACTAAACAAAAACAGTTGCAAATGTTGAAATAAATAAATAAAATAAAATAATAGAAAAGGTGTCTAGAACATTTTCAATCAGACACATATTTGGACAGATATTTCTATATATTCATAAAAATCTCTAAAACAATTCCTTTGAAAATGAGACCGTATGAAACAAGAAATTGATTTCGACATTTCCTGGATAGTTGAGTTTCTATTCAAATATATAAAGATACAAGTCAGACAACATTGACCATACCAAACAGTTTACATTTATCAGATAATAGCAAAGAGGTGAAGTTAAAGTTATGACAATCACAAAAATAAGTAAAATGTATATTTTTTTCTTAAAAAATAAACTATGTGTGATTAATTCTCTTTCCTTTTAACTTATATGAAATATCATCTCTGTGTAAATTGTAGGCAAGATGTTTGACTATATAAATATAAACATATATTTTGTCCTCATGGAGTTTATGAAAATAAGGATAATACAGATACATGTAGGCTAAAGTTTCAAAATTAATGATTGATATAAGAGAAACAAGGATCAAAACTATCTAAATAAGATGTAGTTTGGATAAGAAGACATAGACTCATTTCTCTTTAGCTCCCTCTCAGTAAGTACAGCCTTAAATACTGCAAATGGTGTAAAAAGCAAACAAAAGAGAACTCTGAAGGTGGTAAAAATAGGAGAGCTGGTGTGGGAGCCCAGGATTGGAGAAACAACTTGGCATCAAGATACCTCATGTCCTTTCACCTAACAGAGAAAGGCCATCCATATCCTGTATTTCTTCCATGATATAGTAGCAGAAGGCATTCCAGGTAGGCCTTTTATTTCTTCATATCAAACTATATTCCCAGCCGGGCTCGGTGTGGCTCATCCTGTAATCCCGCGCTTTGGGAGGCTGAGGTGAGTGGATTGCCTGAGCTCGTGGGTTCGAGACCCGCCTGGGCAACTTGGCGAGACCTCATCTCTAC